>LPNX011187685.1:391224-469449 GCA_001517045.1 Pseudotsuga menziesii
GGTAGTCATCTCCTAGCTTCATCTTGTGAGGTGATTCATGTTCTGAGAGCTTCACAAAGAATTCCTTGAATCCAATCATATGTTTGGAAGCCCCACTATCTATAAGCCAATCATTACTTCCATGAGTAATGTTACCTGTGAGAGTAGAGATCAGGACATATTCATCCTCGCTTGAAGAATCTTCACTTTCATATTTGGATCTCTTCTTGGATGGTTCATCATCCTCTGCAGCATGAGCATGATGTCTTTTCTTGCTTCCCTTCTTCTTGTGAGAGCTACCTTTGTTCTTAGGACAATCTCTAGCAAAATGTCCTTTTTCATCACATGTATAGAAAATGTATTTAGACCTATCTCTAGGATTTCTAGAGTTATTCTTGTGATGAAGGTACTTACTTCTGTGATGGCTGGATCTGGATTTCTTGGATTGTACTGTGAGAGCTTGATCTTCACTTCCCATCTTCTCTTTTGGAGCTTCTATCCGAGCTTCTTCTTGAGAACACTCTTCCCACAGTCTGCTGAATTTGACTAGCTTCTTTCTAGCACAGATCCCTTGAATGAAAAAGTCCCATGTCCTAGGGAGACCATTCAAGGTGGTTATCACAATTTTTGCATTCTCCACTTCTTCATCTACTACATCCAATTGTTCCTTGATCTGAGAAACCCTTGTGAAGTAAGATTGGATGGTCTCTGCATTCTAAATATTCACATTCTTTAGTTGATTTCTCAGAGTCATCTTCCGGTTTATGTTCTTCCCTTCAAACAATTTGGTTAGGGAATAAAAAATAGCTTTAGGTGTCTTAAGAGAGGACACCTGTGGGATAAGGTGATCCTTGATAGAATAAAAAATGATACTCTTTTCCATAACCATATTATTCTTATGTAATGCCTTTGCCTCATCTCCCTCTAGAACTGGAACCTCCTCATGGATGTAGGAGGTTCAAGAACTCATGGGTAAAAAAAAAGAACTTCAAGACCAAATTTGATCCATGGAAGCAGAACATTCTTGGTTACATAAAAGGTCACAAGCATTGGATGGTTTGATGATACTAGATGAAGCAGCTAGGAAGCTGTAGCTGATCGTCGACAGATCCAACTCAAAGTCAGTTCAGGCTTAATATCCAGGTCATACCCCCCGGATATCTTTAATGACATGTTTGTTACTTCATTATCATTGGAAAGTTGTTAGTATTAGGTTTCAAGTTTATGTTATGATTAATTAGATCTAAATAAGATATGGGTTATCCTTTCTATTTTTGGTCAATTAGATCCATATCATGTGGATTTGAAACTCTTTTAGTTTTTAAAGTTTTGTATATATATATGTGTGTGTGTGTGTGTGTGTGTGAGATAGTGAGTAATATAAGGTATTAAGCATGGTTTTGGAGATCAAACTGTTGTTATCCATCAGGGATGTATGTCATTTTCAGTTTATATAAAGATTGTTATGGAATTATTATAATAGAGATGAGCCTATGTTTTTTTTATCATAATAAATATTTATGTTTATCTTAAACCACTTAATTCATAATTATTTTCGCTAATAAAGGTCATATATATTGGAATTCTTATGAATGAGTTTAAATGTTTACAATATACTTGAATGTGAACTATGTCCCTCTTTATATAACTTCATACTCACAATCTTTTTATATTTAATTATGATTCAGTTACATCTATTGTTTAGTCATTTTAATTATCTTTGCCTGATCTCCATTTCACTTATATATATGATATTTGTAATCCAGAAATCCTAGGCATCCATTAGGAAGCCTTAATATTATCTCTACTTTGAACCTCAATAGTATAGATGTAGACTCTAGTGATAACAGCGGGCAAGTTTCCTAAACAAAGCATGGTTTTACAGATGGCAACCAGTTTCCAAATCTTGTTCGAGATAGAGTGAAACTTGTTTTCATTTTTTTTTAGTAATGTTTCTATTTAGGATCCAAAAGTATAAGCTCCTATTGGGATATACATATATGTGTATTTTTGTATAAAAACAATGGAGATAGACAGTCGATAATGGAAATACTTTTACTCTTCAATTTTATGTAAGATTTCCTTCAAGATATTGATGATGTGAATTGTATTTCATTCCGAATTCAATAATACAAGTGTTGGGTTTACTCTCGTGGCGCGTTTCTGAATAAAATGTTTCCACATGTGGTGTTATTATAAACTATTGGTTCCATAATCTCGTATATATTTAATATTGATTTATCAAATGTTTTATGATTTATATTTTGTATTCTTTTTATATTATGTTTTAAATTGTATATATTTTTTAACATTCAAATCGTTAATAACGTTATTGCTATGATTTGAAGAATAGATTCTGAACATAGAAAAAAGTAGTTGTAATATTTCTCTAAATCACTTTAATAAATTTGGTTTATTTTTGTTCTTTAGTTCAGTTTTATTTCTTGCAATTTAATTTAGTCTATTTAGCTTTAGTTTATTTTGAGTTTTATTTATTTCATTAGTTTAGCTTAGTTTGGTTTACCTTATTTTCATTTTGATATTTAGCTTAGTTTTATTTTAGCACTTTGAATTTCTACACTTAGTTTCAAAATTATGCATTTTAAATTCTCACACTTTAATTTACAGAGCTTTAATCACCAAAGGAAGATCAAGGTATAACTTGTAAAATATGATCTTACAGTGATGGGAATCATCATAATATGCTAGATTATTGATTTTTTATTATTTCATTTATTACATCGGACTTGTGTTTGATGGCATTAGTCATTTAGATTAGGCTAGGTTAGGATCTAGTCCTGCAGATACTGTGCTTTCACCTTTAAATCTACGATTCTCCGGATGGAAATTTAATATTGGGAATTAATTGACATATAATTTTACCAACAATGACTTCCAATATAGAATCTATTGTTCTCAATGGACACAAATATCGACCAATATACAATATACAAAAGGGAAGATACAAGAGTCATCATTGACAAAGAAGGATCGTAAGGAGAATACGGCCAGTATAAAAGTGAGACATGTTGATAAGAAAAATTATAATGAGACGAAGGATTTAGAAGGGAAGTTCAACAAACTTGAGGATAACTAGATGATCAACCAGTCAACCTATTTAGAATTATATGTTCTCCATCATCACATCCCAATAATTACATTCCCACGCTAATTAGAATGAATGGATAGTAGACTTTGGATGTAGTCATCATATGGAAAAAGATGCTTCTCTATTCTCCTCCTTAAGTACTGCTCCCAAATAGAATATTTATGTTGTCAATGATTACTCCCTCACTGTTGTTGGAAATGGGGATGTTCAATGCTATCATGGTCACATATATAATGTCTATCATGTACCAATACTAAGTGTAAATCTATTTTCAGATTCTCAACTTATGAAGGCCAAGACTACTATTTAGTTTAAATTGGATCGCTTTATCATAAAAGAATTGAGGCTTGGGGGGGAATATATTACTTTAGGGATTTTAGATCCCAAAGATGGACTTTCTAATTTTTGTGATCCTCTCATGAATATTTCCACAATGACTATGCCAACTACACTCATCACTCAAACCAACGACAAAAGTCAAATTTTGAAGTATGAAGATGATGGTAACTCACATTGTTATTATTGGTTTCCCAAAGACTATTCCACCTAATTGTGCTTGTAAAGGATGTATTCATGGGAAGAATCATTAGGACTCATTTGGTTTAGAGAAAGCATGGCATCCACATGAGCAGCTCGTGATTGTTCACAATGATCTATGTTGCATGAAAAAACTTCATTAGCATGTGTGATTATATTTTAACCTTTATTTATGATTTATCTCAATATAAATGGGTTTAATCATTGAATAATAAGAGTCAAATATTTGAAAAAATCAAGGAATTTAGAGTAGTGGTTGAGAAGTAGTGTACTCAACCCATTAAATGTTTGCGATCAAAACAATTATGGTGAATGTGTCAGCCAAAAGTTTGAAGAATATCTCCTACAGAATAGTATCTCTTGGAAGAGATATATCCCTCACACCCCTTAGAAAAATGTTGTCACGGAGTTGAAGAATCAGACTTTGGTAGAAATGGACAAGTGTCTAGTGCAAACCAAAAACATTCTGAAAACATTTTGGGTAGAAGTTCTTTACTTCTCAAGTTATCTCCTAAATATTGTGCCAACTAAGTAAGTCATTGACACAAATCTAGTCGAGAATCAGAATGGTAGAAAACCATTTATCAACACCTCATTACCTTTGGATTTGTTTCTTGGGTGCATATAAGTGATAACTGCAGAAATAAATTGGATGTAAAGAGTCATGCCTATATTCTAATGGATTGAAATCCTATATATTTTTTGACCCTATCAAAAAATAAATCATATTAAGTAGAAATGTGAACTTTCATGAGAAAACCTCATGTGAATAAGCTATTGGATTCTAGTCCTTTGAATATTGATCTATTTCACATTCTTGAAGAGTATATATTGACTAACATATCTACGGATTCCCGATTGTATCGATGAATTATAGTCTTGATTTAACTAGTATTTAGTCTACTATGGCTATTGAAGTTGATAGTATGACCTATTCGTCTCATTCAACTGCTAATCACCCACCTGAGTCACTGAAAACCTGCTTACCTTGGTGATTTGTTAAGACAATAGAAGGTACTGGCTTGGATGTTGGAAACCCTAGTATTAATCGAACGAATAACAGTTAGACACCAATATGGTAGTGTTTCCTTGATGGTGCATGTTCTCAACACTTGTGATCCTATTACATATGATAATGCTTAACGTGCACTAGAATTGGAAGATGCTATGTCTTCTGAAATTGATTCCTTGAAGAAGAATCAGATGTGGGACCTAGTTCTCCGACTATAAAGAAATAATGTCATGAAGTGTTGATGGTTCTATAGGTGCAAGAATATTTATGATGGTGTTGCTCAACACCACAAGGTTTATTTGGTCAACAGGGTATTCTCTCAAGAAGAAGACGTCGACTACACTGAAACCTTTTCTATAGTTGTAAATTAAGATGAATTTATTGACCATATATTGTCATTGATGTCAATGGACCAAATGAAAGGATCAGATGTGAAAAGATCAAATGTCAAAGAATCAATCATCAAGAGACTAATGTCAAATACATTGAATTTAATGTCAAGGGGATTTCTAAAAGAACATTGGAAGAATCTCAAGACTTCCTCTCACACAACCATCTTGAAGAAATACATATGGAATAATGTGGAGGTCACATAAATGAAACAATCCCACCATGACATTGGCCGTAAATGCACAAATAATTATACACAAAAAAGAACATTGAAAATCACAAACTTGCATAAATACCATTTGTAAAAGATATGAATAAAGTGAAACAAAATTATGTGTGGAGTCCCATAAAGAAAATGGTATGTGGTAAAAAGACTTGTAAAGGTAAAAATAAGGTATGAACTGATGTGTGCAAAATTCCCATAAGGACATCGAAATATGTGAGTCATATACCACACAAAGATGGATTGCACAAAGTGGCATGTTGGTGTAGATCTTAACTTGTTCAAAATGAAATCGAGTGGGGTGTAATTCAAGGCTAAGGAACTTCACCACGTGGACACATCTCTTAAGCTAAGAAACTCTAGATAATATAGAGATGGATGTGGTGAAGTGAACTTGTGAATAATGAATATTTAAGATAACTATTTGGACAAGATTCATAATTTTTCCTTTGGGTATCAATTGCTCATTGATTGTAGTAAGTATCTTTATGTAGTGAAGCCGAAGTGTAAAAATAAGTTAGTGATGAGAAGTAGATAAGTGTGCTAGAAGAAAACGATCCTGTTGTCTAGATGTACGATGTTCTTACTTAGTAAAAGACGTAAATCATAGAACAACAAGTGTGACTGAGTCACAAACTAAATTTAGACACAAAATACAGATGGAAGTAATTATCATGCATCATGTTTTTGGGAAATTGTGATATGAGTTCCCAAGTGCACATCGGGGGACAACCGTTCGATTCAATGAAACAGGAATTGTTATGGAGGAAGCATAAAAAGAATAAGGAAAGTAGGAAATACACTACACATATAGTAAAGATACACAAAGACAAAATGCAAGAGTTTGAACCAATCTTTGTATTTTATTACTACTATATGATGCACAGTAGTCTCTTAGAAATTGACTATATATTAAAATAGTGTGCATGCTTATACAAAGTGTTGACAAGCCTGGGTGACTACCTATTATGTTTAGTTACAAATAAGTTAGAATGGTTGATAAGTTCAACATTTAGAGAAGAATAGAATATTAAGATTTCATATTCTAGACTAGATATCCTTAGTGTTCAATTCAAAATATTAGTAGTATCATATGCAGAATCACTAAAAGAAACACAATCACAAGATAGACATTGTATTTATCCTTGCAAACCTTCAAGGGGAAGAAACACCAACCAACACTCGTCTATATAAGATGTATAAAATATAACCCCAAAAGTAGGTATTCTCCTCCTTGTTGTTTTCTCTCTCTCTCTCTCTTATGAGTTACTTAAGTGAGTGAGTCTGTGTTCAAATAAGAATCACAACTCTCCTATTTATACACATTGAGCAATCTAACTATTACCCTAAACAAGCCAACCCTGTTAGATTTTTATCATTCAAGCTAGCATTATGATCTTAAAATCTTATCTGAGAGAATAACATGCACAATAATAAAACACAAGAGACAAAAGACACAAAGAATTTTCCTTAGTGAAACCATAAAGGAGAAAAACCCGCAACTTCCTCAGAGATAGAATGAGAACCAATGGCAGCAATAGAACCCAAAAACATAAAAGATGATCTCCACATCTTGTTCTCTCTATCACACTTGAGAGAGCTTCTCCTCTCTCACTCATGTGCCCTAGTGAGTGAGTGTGTGTGTGATAAATAGAGAGTCTCACTCTCTATTTATATTCTTTCATTCACTTAATGTCCACTTTAACATGTCGGCCCCACTTAACAATTACTTACTAGATCCCACACCTCTATGAGAGTCTAATAACCCTAGTGCACCACAATTGTGGGGACTTTGCCCTCCAATCAACAAGGAGGGTTAACCTTGACACAATTGTGGGGACTTTGCCCTCCGATCAACAACGAGGGTTAACCTTGACACAATTGTGGGGACTGTTGCCCTGACTTACAATTGAGGGTTAACCTCAATGACTTGACATGACTTGTTTACATTATTGAATCTCCCGATAGGAACATCGGGGCATGACATGACTCAAATACATTATAGAGCTTCCTGGAATAAACATCGGGATAAAATACATAAGATATACAGATGAATACATTCCGAAGTTACAAATACATCAACACTCCCTCTTAACTAGGAAGGTATTCTCTTGACACAATTTTTCAGCACTGGTCTTCTTCTCTGTATCAACTGGATCATCTCATCATCTTCATCTTGGATCTAGATCATCACTTGATCTGGATCGTCGTCACTGGATCTGTATCATCACTCGATCTGGATCATCATGGGGACATCATCACTGGATTTGGATCATCACTATTGGATCATCATCACTAGATCTGGATCATCACTCGATCTGGATCATCACTTGATCTGGATCATCACTGGGTCATCATCATAGGTTCTATCTCATGATTCTTCTCATCACAGGAATTTCTACAGAGCCAAACCTTTTTCATGCTGGTTGTAGGCCTAGCCTCCATGTAGATCTTCTTCAGCGCTTATATCTTACCCTAAGTCAGAATGGCTAGCACTCACAACTGACCATGAGAGGAACACATCCAACACCATGTCAGAAAGGCACAACACTTACATTCACCAACATGATAGGACACAACTACTATCATCTGTGATAAGTCACAGCACTCACATCCACTAGCATGGTATGACACACCTACTACCATCTGTGGAAAGGCACAGCACTCACATCCACCATCATGGTAGGAAACACCTACTACCATCTATGGAAAGGCACAGCACTCACATCCACCAGCATGGTAGGACACACCTACTACCATATGTGGAAAGGAATAGCACTCACATCCACCGGCATGATAGGAAACACCATCTATCATCGATGGAAGGGCTTAGCACTTATATTTGACTATCCAAGGAACCAATTCATCCTACATGTCGAAAGGGCTCTCAACCCAAGGTTGAGGATTCCTGGTAACTAACTAGGTTCCTCCATTCTCCCAGAGAATGGCATCAACCCTTATATTTGATCAAGTGGGAACACATCCCTCAATCACATCAGAATGGCCCTGCACTTATATATGATCATGTGAAAACACATACCACATTCATATCAGAATAGCTCTCAGCCCCAGACTGAGTATTCCTAGTAACCGACTAGGTCCCTCCATTCAAAGAATGGAATTCAACGCTTATATCTGATCATGTAGGAACACATTCCATTGTCGCCTCAAAATGGCTTAGCACTCATATCTGACATGGAAGGAACCAGTCCTCCCACCATGATAGAATGGCTCAGGCCTTACATGTGACCAGGGAAGGAACCAATCCTCTCACCATGTCAGAATGGCTCTCAGCTCTAGGCTGAGTATTCCCGGTAACTGACCAGGTGCCTCCATTCAGAGAATGGCATTCAACACTTATTTCTGATCATGTAGGAACCAATCCTACAGTCACATCAAAATGGCTCACCACCTATATATGACATGTGAGTAACCAATCCTCTCACCATGACAGAATGGCTCAGCCCTTACATTTGACCATGGAAGGAACCAATCCTCTCACCATGTCAATGGATCACAGACTCATCACTTCCCCTTGGAGGGAACCTTGATCTGGAGAACACGAAGCTTCTCCCTGAATTACTCAAACTTCACTCTAGCCAATGGCTTAGTCAACACATCAGCTATATGTTCGTCTGTCGCAACATACTGGAGCTTCACTGCTCCTCTCTACACCATATCCCTGATATAGTGATATTTGATCTTGATATGCTTCAACTTGTCATGGAACACTAGGTTCTCCGATGACTTCACACAACTCTAGTTGTCACAATATATACAAGTAGATTCTAACTAGAGATCAAATAAATTAGACAGTCGATTCCTTAGCCATACTACCTCACAACTAGTTGAACAAACTGTGACATACTCTGCTTTAGCTGTACTCAGTGCCACGGAAGATTGTTTCCTACTAAAACAAGAGATCACACCTGAACCCATACTAAAGCAGCACCTTGAAGTGCTCTTCCTATCGATGGAACTTCCTACTGAATCTAAATCAACATAACCCTCAAGGTTAATATTCTGATTTACCTCATACTTGAGCCCAAAATCAATTGTACCCCTCAGGTACCTCAGAATATGCTTTACAACAATCAAGTGAACATGTCTTGAATCTGTTAGGAACTGGCTCAAGGTGTTCACAACAAAGCAAATATCCGATCTCATATTCATCACGTACATCAAGGACCCAATCATCTGATGATACATCATGGCATCAACCGAATCTAATGAAGCAACACTCAATAGCTTCAGGTTAGATGCCATAGGTGTGGTCATGAAGTCCATCATCCTAAACCTCTTCAGGATCTCTACTGCATACTTCCCTTGTACACACCTCCATGCCTAGAACACAGTGCATCATCCCCAATTCCTTCATCTCGAACTCGGCAACAAGTCTTCTTCTTGCAAATTCAATGAGTTCCTCTTTTCTGTCAGGAACAAGTCATTGACATATAACAGGAGCATCACTGGTTTTCTACCTTCAACCTTGAAGAAAAGTTTGGAATCTACTTTATTCTCAGTAAATCTTAGAATCATCACTAAGTTGTCCATCCTGTTGTACCATGTTGAACTTAAGGATCTTCTATAGTCACTCCCTCTGAAGCGGAGCATCATTCTCCCTCTATCTTTCATACTCTATGCACTGAAACATTTTGTACTGGAGAGACAAGTAGCTTCCCCTGCTACTAATATTCTATGTATCCATCTAGGATCACTGGATACCAAGATCCTCTATCTTGAACTTTCGTCACTTGTTCTTCGGAACAAGTCTCATCCTTCTTTGTTTGTATGTGATTTTACACGACCTTTCCTACAAGTCAAATGCATTTGTATGGTTAGAAACATTTCATAAGGCATATTCATAATGGCAAATTCTTATGCATAAATATATGATCATGCAACTATTTTAGCCAATACAACATTCATCCATATCTCATGTAAACTTTCTAGATTCCTTCCATCTCTACTAGGACAACATTGAGATTGTGCACTAATCCAATATGTTAGCAAAGAGGTTTCATTCTAGATAAGTAGCAATGGAGAGTTGTATAGCACCATGATCTACTTACCCATCACATGCGTATTAGCAGTATGCAAACATTCTATCATGCATAATACATCAACTGAATATAAACAAATGCATAACAAAAACAATATCATGGAATGACAATTGAATACTTATCTTTATTTGTTTCATGGGTAGACTCCTTCTTGAGCCTTGAGCTTCATCATCTTCTTCATTCATAATAGCATTGTTTCTTATCCAAATGCTAACATGGATAAGAGGTTCTTCAAGAGTTGAGTTCTTCGTATTCCTCATCGCTTGAGGGATACTCTTTGGATGGTGAGAGCTTGATCTTCAGTTTCTCCCATCTTCTTTTCTCTTATTATGAGTCGAGCTTCTTCTTGTGTGTGCTCTTCCTAGAGTCTGTTGAAAGTAATCACTTCCTTCTAGCACACATTCCTTAAATGAAGGAATCCCATGATCCCAGGAGGCCATTCAAGTTGGTTATCATAACTTCTGCATTCTCCACTTCTTCTTCTATCGCTTCAAGTTGTTCTTTGATTTGAGAGACCCTTGTAAAGTATGACTGTATGGTCTCTGCATTCTGGATATTCACATTCTTCAATTGGTTTCTTAAGGTCATATTCTGATTTATGTTCTTCCCTTCAAATATCTTGGTCAAGGAATCAAACATCTCTTTTGGTGTATTTAGGGAAGACACTTGTGGTACAAGTTGATCCGTGACTGAATCAGCAATTATCTTCTTGGCCTTGACCAAGTTCCTCTTGTGTAAGGCTTTTAGCCTCATCTCCCTCTGGAACTGGAACCTCTCTACTTATGTAGGTCTTCCATTCATTTTCTTCAGAGAGATCATATACTTTTATGCTTGGAATTTTTCAACTTCACCAAGATTAGCATCATGCTAATGTGATATATCACTTTGAAATGAGAACCTCAAATGAAAATAGCAAAAGATTAGATCTTACAGATTTGAGGTGTCCATCCTGGTTCCAAAGCTGGATGATCTAGGGTTTGTCAAAGAAATCCTAGTTTTAAAAACTTGGAATATTTCATATTTGATTCAATAGAAAGATAGATATCTTCAAGGTGAGCTGTCCAATGTACTCCTTTTCTGAAAACAATGGAGGGAAGCTCCCAAAATAGGAAGCCGTAGTTTTCCAATTTCTTCTGCAGAAATTCCTGATATTGTTTCTATGGTCTCTTTACAATTACTGCTCCTCTATGTCTAAAACTTTTCGCTGATGTAGCCTCACTTGTCCTTGTTACAAAAACATACGTTTCGTCAGAATTGGGTTCACCAATTGGGACTTATGATCATTTTACCAAGGTGACCTGTTCCTGGACTATTCAGCATAGCAAAGTTGTACGGACTACCACATGTCACTGTTTCATCTCCAGGTTCTGAAACTTCTACCATAGAAATAAAATTCCATACCATTTCCGGAATGTCTTCATAAATTTCATTTGGATGTTTGTATCCTGAGATATAAAAATTCTCCCCAAGTGTCCTTTTTAGGGATGAATCCTAGAAGAGGATGGAACCCTAACTTGAAGGAATCATATCTCCTAGGATGTAGTGAATCTAAGGCTAAACTTTGGATATAGGGTAAATCCGTATTTTAGATTCATCCTGTGAATGTTTCAAATCCTGAGCCTTCTCCAATCCTGAGATATAATGAATGTACCAAAACTTATCAGGTTTAGTATTTTAAGGTTTTTTCGGCTTGGGGTCAAACAAGGGTTTGACTTTCCCGAAGTTATACCCAACAAAAAATATCGACCCATGTATATAAAATTCAATTTTGATGAGGAGAGAAATCCTATGCTTGGATCACTCAAAAATTCATCTTTTGTAAGAAGCCCTAATTTCCCGCACCAAAAACTAAAAATATCCGGAATTGAATTTCGCTTCGACAAAAAGATGCGCCCTTCAATGGAGAGTCAGCCTAGCATGCTTTTGCTGATGGATTGTGGAGAGAGACCTAAAAATTAAGGAGCCCTAGATTATGCAGCTGCACAATATCTTCTTCTTAGGTTGGCTCTGATACCTTGTTATATTTTTATCATTCAAGCTAGCATTATGATCTTAGGATCTTATCTGAGAGAATAGCATGCACAGTAATAAAACACAAGAGACAAGAGACACAAAGAATTTTCCTCCAGGAAACCATAAAGGAGAAAACCCCACAACTTCCTTAGATATATAATGAGCACCAATGGCAGTAGTAAAACCCAAAAATAGAAAAGATGATCTCCACTGCTTGTTCTCTCTCTCACACTTGAGAGAGCTTCTCCTCTCTCACTCATGCATCCCAATGAGTGAGTGTGTGTGTGATAAATAGAGAGGCTCACTCTTTATTTATATTATTTCATTCACTTAATGTACACTTTAACATGTCAGCCCCACTTAACAATTACTTACTAGATCTAACATCTCTAGGAGAGTTTAATAACCCTAGTGCCCCACAACTGTGGGGACTTTTTCCTCTGATCAACAAGGAGGGTTAACCTTGACACAATTGTGGGGACTGTTGCCACGACTTACAATGGAGGGTTAACCTCAATGACTTGACATGACTTGTTTACATTATTGAATATCCTGATAGGAACATCAGGGCATGACATGACTCAAATACATTATAGACACTTCCTAGAATAAACGTCGAGGTACAATACATAAGATATATGGATGAATACATTCCGAAGTTACAAGTACATCAACATGCCCCACTAAATAGTTTGGGCTGACTTCACCTAGGAAGACTGAATAGTATATTATATTGTTCGTTAGGGTACTAATGGCCTAAATTACAATGGATTATTTACCTCATGACTCTATGATGACTAAATAAAATGGTAACACTCTGCCGGAGGAATAATAATATCTCCCTTGGGTTAAATCAGTAAAATACATTTAGAATATCCTTTGAAGTTACAATATTTCAACACTCACCCTTAACGAGAAGGTTATTCTACTAACAACATCATAATATACTATAGGAGAACATAGAGACAATATATTCAGTAGTATCAAGGTAATACGTCTATACATCATAGGAATTTTTGACAATCAGTAACTACAACAGTTAATCTTCAATGTCTTCATCTCTTGCATCACATAATCACTTAATCCTTTGGAAAAAACACTTCGATCTTTTGATCCTTTGTAGTAGCACTTTGATATTCTGATCCTTTGCAGCAACACTTTGATATTCTGATCCTTTTCTGTAGTACTTCGATCCTTTGCAGTAGTACTTTAACCTTCTTTATCCTTTGCAACATCACTTCGATATTCTTGTAGTAGCGCTTCAATATTCTTTATCCTTTGTAGCATCACTTTGATTCTTGCAATCCTTTTTAGCAGCAATTTGATCTACTTATGTCATCATACTTCGATCTACTTGATCCTCTTCCCCCATTCTACCTGCAGTACATGTGATCTATTTGTGGGGTGATCAATCCCTATCACTTTAGGAAATAATTCCAAGGATGATGCAATCCTCCATCATCCTAGTCCATTATATCGACTAGATGAATCGTCTACAACTAAATGTAGATCTTGACCACACCTAGTGCAGGCCCTATTGTCCGTGGCGACTCATCATAGACCATCCTTACCACTAAGGTTAGGACTAATTCTAAGTGAGTGTTACACTACAATATATACACTTACACACTATTCCAAGCAAGAGTATTGTCTACAGAGCATATCTCTACCGCATACAAAATGTCGGCCCTTAGCATAGAACATCCTTACCACTAAGGTTAGGACCACTTCCAAGTGAGTGTTACACTATGGAATCCGTGAGGACTCATCATAGAGAATCTGTACCACTAAGGTTAGGACCACTCCAAAGCGAGTGTTATTCTATGGTATCTACATATGAATGTAGGCATACTCTCCATATAAGAGTATTGTCTGTAGAGAAGATCTCAACTACATACACAATGTCATTCATGTCCTCCATGAGTACTCATCATAGGGAATCCTTACTATTGTAATCTCACAGATCACAGAGGGTTACCAGTAATACACATTAAAAGCATACAGACATATTAGAGACAAGAGACAAGAACACAGATGTAGGAATAATAGATTATATTATAAAAGAAGAGTCCATACAATACACAGAACTAAACCGAGTTCTCATCTAGCTCAACAGCCTAATATATGTCATTTACAAATAGTTACAAATAAATACCTGCTGGTTCATTCAACCAACACGACCTTAGGTGGTAGACCTAATCTCTAATTAGTCGCCTGATCGACTTAGTCGGCTAATCGACTAGCTCCTCCAACATCTCCCCCATGAACAAAACTATTCTTCGTCCTGAAGAAGAAACAGAGGTACTAAAAAAAATCTTTGGCTATCTAAAGTAGTTATTTCTTTGTTTATCTTTTTATGGGCTGTGGAGTTGGACGGTTGGTCATTTCTATATAGAGACTTTGACAATTTCTTCTATTGTCATGGCCAGCTGATGTTGGAATTCTGTCAAACTTTGCAGTGCTTTCTGGATGTTGATGGTTAATGTTGTAAGGCTTGACAGCGTCGACATCTTCTCTTGAATGGAAAGGTCTGCTATCATTTCCATGCCGAGACCCAAAACTGGTCTTTTTCTTCTGCTGTCTCCAGAATTCATTTCATCTATGGATAGATGGTTTCTAATTTGTCCAAGCTCAGAATTTCCTACTATACCCATTGGTGTGCTTGTCGCTCGAGCTTCTGTAGTTTGGTTGTTTCGAGCATGATTTTATCTTCAATAGTGCTTCTTCCGTGCTCTTTCTCTTCTCTAGTGCTTTGATTTCTTCTCGATTTTATCGGGTCTGCTAGAAGACTTTCTCGTAATAAGCAGGCCAGTCTTGTAGCACCCCTTCTATTATGACATACTCCTCCATGTGATCTTGAAGCACTTTGTAAGCTTTAGAGAAGGCTATGTGCTGCTGCATCAATAGTGTAACTAGATCTTCTTTTTTCTCATGCCCTGTGGTGCTTGTACATTTTCTAAGAATTGAGCTATTTCCTCTAATTCTGCTAGGACTTCTTCTATTTGGAATACATGTGCATCTAGTAAGTCGTCTTTGACTCCTGTCGGTTCCTCTCTTGTGTCGATTCGTGATAAGTGGTCGAGTCCGACATTTAATTTTCCCATTTTTGACAATGAATTCGAATTCAAATTCTTGGAATAGAAGTACCCATCTACAAATTATCCCATGGTGTAAAGGTTTGTTGACAAGGTATTTTAGTGCATGGTGGCCAGTATAAAATATAAATGGGTTCGCTAGCAGGTAATGTCGATACTTCTGTAGTGAAAAGACCATTCCTAATGCTTTTCTCTCTATTGTTGAATAGTTTCTTTCTACTTTATTTCATTTTCTATTGCTGTAAACTTATAGGGTAGTCCATTCCATCGTCCCCTGGTTGAGTTAGGATTGCTCCTATTGCCAGACCTGATGCCTCGATGTGTACATGGAATTTGGTCAACCAGTTTGGAAATCTTAGAATGGGTGCTTTGACTAACTTCATTTTTAGTGTTTCGAATGATATGTTGCATTCCTTTGTCCAGTCAAACTCCTAATCTTCTCTTAGCAGTTCTTCCAATGGATATGTCATATCTGAATAGTATCCTATGAATTTCTTGTAATATCCTGTATGACCAAGTAGTACCCTAACTTGTTTTGGATTCACCGGTGGTTTTAGGTTGAGAATAATTTTTATCTTTGCAAAGTTGACCTTGATTCCTTCTTTGCAGACAATGTGTCCTAATAGTCTCCCTATAGGGGTAAAAAATATGCACTTCTTGATGTTCAGAGATAGCTACATTTATCGGCATCGTTCCAACATGAGCTTTAGCCATTTGGAGTGATCTTTCAGCATAGAGTATATTGTCTAGTCATTGAAATATACTGCCATCGTTTTGTAAATGTATTCTTGAAAATAATGCAGGTGCGTTTTCTAGTCCAAAAGGAATAACCCTGTAAGCAAATGAGCCAAATTCACATACGAATGTTGTCTTTTTTTGGTATTCTTTGGCTATTCGTACTTGGCTATAACCTGAGAATCCATCTGTAAAGAAGTAGCATTCATGTCCTGTGACCTCATTTAAGATTTCATCTGCATAAGGTGTCGGAAATGGGTCTTTTAATGTAAATTTATTTAGGTCTCTGAAGTCAACACAGATCCTTAGCTTGGTTGGATCATGTTTCTTTGGTTGAACAACCATTGGAATTTCCCATTCTGATTGGTCAATAGGGTAGATAATTCCTGCTGCAAGCATATTATCACTCTCTTTCTTGACTATCTCTTTGTATTTATGAGCTAGTTTATATGGTCTTTTCTTTACAGGTCAGACATCAGGTTTAATGTCAATCTTCATTTCACCCATTTCATGTACTAGACCTTTGAGATCTTTGTAATCTCTAGCAAATACATCCTAAAATTCTTGTAGTAGGTTTACTATTTCTGTTGTTTGTTCTTCACTCCAGTAGTCTCCAATTTTTGCTATTTTTGGTCGATCATCATTTGATATGTCGACTTCTTTAGTTTTCACTTTAGCGTCTAACCATTCAAGTGATTTCATTTCATTGATTGGTCAACTCCCTTCTTTAAACTATGAAAATGTAGTAGGAAAGTTTGCTGCATTCATTCGGTCAGTGTCTTATTTTTCGGCTATCTTGACTTTGAGCACTGTTTGAATTGGTTTTGTCATTTCGGTATGGTTTGATTTCCATCTAAAGATTTTCCCTTCCAGATTTTCATTCTCCATCTGTAGTCTTGTTGACTGTGGTATTGTCCCGTTTTGTTTATTGTTGCAGTTTATTGTTGGTCGGTCATAATTTTTTCTTAGTTTTTTGTTCCCGGTCGGTTCTACAAATGCCTTAATTTGTTTTGCAGTTTCGACTAATTTTTCTTCTTGTAGTATAAAACTGAAGTCTTTGATAAAATTATCTCTAAGTTCATTCCATAGGAATGTTTCTCCTCGAGCTTCTTCCATTTCGTACCATTTGTTTGGTAAGTCGGATAGCGTCGATGTAAATAGGTGTGGACATGTACATTCATCCTTATACCCAAGTATTTTCCATTCTTTTTCACATGTTCTTATGTAGTCTTCTCGATCCTGTCCTTGGATGAATATAGGTATTTGGGCTTGATTGGTCAACCTTTTTCCTCCAAATATTTCTATAAAGTAAGTTGAAGTTGTTGTCCATGTCTGCAGTCTTGATTGATGGGTATCCCACCATCTAGCAGCTTGTCTTGTGAAAGTTTCCACTAAGCTTTGTAGTCGCCCATGTTAAGCAATGTTCCTTAATACTTGTTCTATGTGCATAGTTGGTGATTCTCTTTCTTTGTACCTTGGGACTTGTGTGATATTTGCATTTGTTGGTTTCAAGGTAGGATATTCCCTGGTTTTCTTTTCAAATATTTTTGGGATGATGGTCACCACGAAGCATTGCTGAACAGGTTTCTTCTACACTTTTTGAATGGTCCAGCATCCTCTTGCTTGTGTTTCATATTTCTCGACTTCCCAATCATATAATTGTGTGTCTGAGTTGTATCCTACTGAATCTTGATTCCCTAAGTGAAGTTCACCATAGACATTGGGTTCTGTGTAGTCCTCATTGTTTTGTATCTGATATAGTTTTCGGATGTCGACTTCTTCATCAATAGGTTCTATCCAAGGTTCTCCTTGGGATGGATGGATAGGTACTATGAATTTATGTCCATTCCCTTTTAGTTTTATCCTTTCCTTGTCTAAGGATATCGAGGATTTCATTTTTCTTCCCCAAGGTCAACCTACTAATGCGGGGAAGGAGCTGGGTCCTTCCTTAGGGTCAATAATTTCAAAATCGACTTTGGTTGATATTCCTTTTATTTTCATGTCGACATTTTTCCAGACTCGGATAGGTTCAATCAAGCCTTGGTCAGTTAATTTCAAGTATATTTTTGACTCGTATAGTCGGGGTCTACCCAATTGTTCCCAAGTGTCGCGAGTCATAATGTTTACTTGTGATCCGAAGCTGAGCACAACTTTTCGGACATGGTATCCATCAATTTCTAGGTTGAAAAGTGGGTTGGCATCACTTTTGTCTTTTTGATTTAGGCTGCAGATATTTTTTGTTTGTTTTTCTGTGTTATTGTTGTGTTTTATTTTATACAATAAGTCGATGAATTGAGATACCATTTTATCATTTTGTACTAAGTGTATTAATTCTTTTATTGTGCTTTGTCTATTATTGTCAGCTTCTTCCTGTCGAGCAAATTCTCTAAGTACATTCATTCTATCTTTATACAGTTGGTTTTGTTTAATTGGGTCAGGATAATCATTCTTTTCTTTTATTTTTCTTATACATGGATTATCATTCCCAATTTCTGTCCCTTGTTAGGTTACTATATGCAGATTCTTTGTAGTGATAATATCATGTTTTTGAATGCATGACAAGACATTAACATTTTTTTTATTATTAATTTTATCAACCATAGTAGGGAAATCCTCTAATGAGTGCTCCCCTACTCCACAGCTAGTACAAAATTTTAAGTCAGTTTTGTCCTTGTATGGACAGTCTGCATATCAATGACCTTCTTTGTAACACATGAAACATTGGATGGGTCGACGTAGTCGGTTGTCATGATTCCCAGAGAATTGATCTCGACCTCCATATCCTCCCCGTTGGTTGTCAAACCAGTGCTCATATCGATGACCTTCGTAGCTTTGATTATTCTGTTCATTTTGAGCATTGCCTCATTGATTGTTCTCATTGTTCTGTGCAACTTCGTTCATCTGATAGACTACCTGGTAATTTTTTCGATTGTTTAGGTTTAGGTAGCAGCCAACGGTGGTATGACTTTTAGTTACACAGATTGCACACCAAGATGCTTTATAATTCTTCATGTTAAATGGGTAATATTTTGTGGTGTGTTCTCCATGTTCTTAGCAGATGTTGCAAAAACACTTTGTTTGCACAAATCAAACGTCTTGTCGGCTGATGTCCTGTCAACAATTATCTTTTGAATGTTTGGTCATTGAGCATTTCATGCAATAGACATCATGACTCTTAAGGTTTAGCTCTTTTAGTGATTTTTGCATGATTTTGAGCTATTCTTCCAGTCTGGTATCCTTGGGATATGCTGGGAAGTATTCATCCATCTCCACTTGTAGGGATTTAGTAAGCACATCTTCATATGTCTTCAATGTCTCTAGGCTTATATGTCACCAAATTTGTTCTGAAAGACCTGCAAGAAACCATTGAATTAACAATTGTTCATCAATTACATAATCGAGTTGGCTGAGAAGGTATTTCCAATGTTTGTCATACTCTCGGATGGATTTTGCTAGATTTTGCGAGGTTCTTTTCAACTTTTTAGCTACCAGATGTTTAGCATCTAGAGTTTTAAAAAACGATAAAAAATGCGCTTTAATTTATGCCTTGGATGGATGAGGGGTTCTCTTAGTAAAGGTAATATACCATGTTAGAGCTCTTTTCCTCAAGGCACCAGCGAACTGCACCATCTGTCTATCTTCTGTTGTGACCTGGTTTACCTCCCATGTTGACTCACTGACAAACAAATGTCATCTGGGATATTCATCGCCCTCATATAGAGGGATATGCACTGATCCGTGACCCATGTCAGATTCGCTATCGCTATCTTCTTCAGGAGGTGGTGGTGGTGGGGGTGGTGGTGGTAGTGGGATGTTTTGTTTGTCTTTTTGTGCAGAGCTATTGTCAACGAAACTCTCATTTCCATGTATTGTTTTTTTTGTTGTTTCTTCTCTGACAAGCAATCGGTCAGGGTCAACTTCTCCTGTCAATGTCCAACTGCAATTATTTGTCTGCAGGTCATATTTTTCTGTATTCTCCAAAGTTGTATTTGGGAGGGGGGGTGCTCCTTCATGTGTTGAGTAAAGTAAATGGATACTTCAGTTGGAGGGGTACGCCTAAAGCATGACCCAGTTTCCTTCCTCTGGTCAACATATCACTAGATGATTATCATCATTTACTTCGTCGTCTAGTCGGCTCCATATACCAAAATCACCAACTCTTAGTCTTAGGTCCTCTTCGACAATGGCTTGTATCCTAGTACTCAGATTCGTTGGAGACAAAGGTCTTATCTCTTGGGGGACTGCTATTTGGAGAGCTTCTCACTGCTCTATCCACAAGTCTTCTTCCATGGGTGACGCTTCTTCATCGACGCCTTCTTCCTGTCAATCATGACCCGAATCTGGTGGATTTCTTTCTTGGTCTGTCACCCTATTTCTCATTCCTCTTTGCAGTGCTATAGCTCTTTCTTTTCTTTCTTCCCTCCTTTTCAGCCTTTTCTCCCTCTCTATCTTCTGTAAATCCATCGTACCTTTGTGTATCACTGTCCGTTTGATTTCCTTTTTAGTTATACTTTTCATTGTTGGTGATGGTATCTCTTTTTAGTCGACTAGAATCCCCTTTACTTTACCCCGACAGATGACCAACTAACCCCCCATTGCATACCTGACACTTTATAAAGCTTAGATAATTCTATCTACTTGCTTAGGAAATATTCCCACTCCCTCTCGGCAATGAATTTCTCCCACTTCTTTTGTTTCTTCTCCCAGTTGGAATTTTGTGGCGGTTCGCGTAGTGATGGACGAGGTTTGACAATATGAACCACTCATTTTTCTATCAAGAATTTGAAAAACAAGGTCGGTAAGGAGCACACGAACTGCTCGGTAAGGTCTGTATAGAATTTCTTGTAAATGTTTTCTACTGTAGTTATTTCTTCTATACCTTGCTCCTCATAGAAATCGTCAGTGACCTTTTCAAACCACTCCTACAGGTTTGTTCTTCCCCCTCGAATTAGTTTCTCTAGCAGCTATTGTTATTTAGTCGCTTCCGTCTTTTTCTTCCAGAAGTTTCTTCAAAAGTTGGGGTACCGATTCTACAAACTTCTCATGGGTTTTAGTAAAGAATCTTTCTTTTGCTTGAGTAGTTGTTAATCTGTTTCTTTGCGCATAATTTTGCAAATAATTTGCTATCTTGCGCTCCCAACATTTCTTAATTTCTTGCTCTGATATCATCTACTTGTATTCATCTCAGATATGTACTATCAGCAACAGAACCAATGTTGTAATCTCACGGATCATAGAGGGTTACCAATAGTACACATTAAAAGCATACAGACATATCAGTGACAAGAGACAAGAACATAGATGTAGGAATAACAAATTATATTATAACAGAAGATTCCATACAATACACAGAACTGAACCGAGTTCTCATCTGGTTCAAAATACTAATATATATCATTTACAAACAGTTACAAATAACTACCTGTTGGTTCAGTCAACTGACACGACCTTAGGTGGCTGACCTAATCTCTAATTAGTCGATTGACCGACTTAGTCGACCAATCAACTTTAGTCGGCTAATTGACTAGCTCCTCCAACACTTACCACTAAGTTTAGTACAACTCTTGAGTGAATGTTATTCTACGGTATCCAAAACTTAATGTGGGTACTCTCCATGTGAGAGTAACATTTGCAGGGCCATCCTTAGTGAGGACTACTCTAATGAATAGAGTGTTATACTGCTCATCCTAAAGAGAGGATACTATCATCCACAAGTAAATTTCAAACCTTCATCATCAATTTAATCCATCATCGATGTTAGTCTCATCATTAGTCACCATTTCCTGGAAGTTCCATATTATCAACCTGCTTCCCCTTTTTCTGAGGAGGGTTCATATCTTCAACCTGATATTCCTTTTTGAAGAAGGTCCATATCTTCATCATTTGTAGTCCCATCATTGTTCCTCCTTGCGAGTGTTAAGCCTTTAATGATGACACATTACACCATATAGTGTGGCACATTATCGCCTATATTGTGGTGCATCACATATTATCTATGTAGGCTTGGTTCTATTAGTGGGTCTATTATTTTTTATTGTACACTTTTATCTCATATATATAGGAAGGAGATCTTCTCATTTTGGCATCATATCATCTTATGTTGTCATGTACATTGTGTAAGGAGGTTCCTCTCTCAAAGAGGATTTATATTTATCTCTTTCATTCATCTTTTAGGAATGGATTACTTTCCTATTGACTATTTATTCTCTTTTTATTCTATATCTGGGATTTGGTTGCATAACATTTGCTATCAGAGCTCTTTCCTTGGGACTGGTTTCTCTAAAACGAGTCATATTGGAACATTCATTACAACGTTGTTTAGACAAGGAAATATAGATTGAGGTTAAAAACCAACTTCCAAAACAATCCAAGCTACCTCCAATAAAAAATTTAGATCCTCATCCATTACAATTTCAGAAATAATTGCGGAGGAATCTATGATTTTTTACTAGTCGTACAGCTAGTCTAAAACAGGTGTTCTTGGGAAAATGTTCATATATGAATAATTTGAGATCCAAAAGTAGTGATACCAATGGAATATGAAATAAGAGAGACCATGGTATCTATGGTATAGGTTTTAGATGCAGAAACAAAATAGTGGATGTTAGGATACTTAATCCTCCCTTATCCAATTTGGTCGTATGTCTAAATAAGGAGTCATGTCTAAATCGAGAGTCCATCAATTCTATTTGTAGTCACTAGCACCATTGGGTCCACTTGGCCTGATTGGGGCACATGTTCTAGTTACTAAAGTGTGGGGAACACTAATTGAGTCCTACTACCACGGATTGCACTTGCATGCATCAGTTTAGGAGCCTCCTAGATCAATTCATACAATTTAGGAGCCACTGGGAGTGCCGATACCAACCTTCATTGGTTGAGTTGAGTTAGTGACTAGTCAAGATGAGCTAGGAGTCAGTTACATTTGGTTCTAGTCCACTACATTGAGTTAGTACTATTTGCATGCTACATGTAGGAGAGGCACATTTCTCACCTACCACAGTCAATTAGCCTCAGTTAACACAGAATTAAACATGTGATTTGTGTTTTAGAACTTCGATGAACTCCGATAATGGTTTAGACAAGGTTAGTTAACTATTGAGTCCTTTGATAATGATTTAGACAAGGTATTAGTTACGTACAGTCAAGTATATTCTAATCAATTTGAATTTCCTCATGTGCATTCGAATTGCATGTGGCTATTTATCCATTGTATTACATTTTAATTATTCATCTAATTAATTTTTTATTAATGAAATAATTCATAGTTGGAAGTCATTTTTGCATCGTTTCATTCTTCAATTCCTGAGTAAATTGTGTGATCTATCTTGTGATTTGTCTGTTTGTCCACAGATCTATGTGCTCAATTTAGTATGGTATCAGAGCCTCGGTAGATAAGTCACTTCTCCTCCTCATATATCCTACTAGATCATTTTTTTGAGCAAAATTGCTCCTTCAAGCTCTGCACCAGAAGTAGAAGGTTTACCAATTAATACCCCAAGTTAAGGAATTGTTGATAGAGATTGCTTGATCAATTATGCTGGCTATGATGAAAACCTGAAATGTGTAGGTTGTCCAAACTTACTTTGTCTTTTTGTGTAACTGGAGGTACAACTTCGAATGGATTCTTCAATTCCTCTTCTCACCCTATTCACAAACTATCCATAACTGAAGGAGAAGATGGTTGCATCTCTGATGAGACGAGGTCTCTATGGGTTGTCTATTGAACTTGGTGAAGAGTGTTTTACTAAGAATGACTGGCTGAATGAATGTGATGCAACTTTTGGAACAATGAAACTGGCTCTTTTGCCTAGATTGCGCTACCTCAGTAGATCTATTGAAGACCCAAAGGAACTCTAATCAAGATTGGACATAAACTTCAGAAATATTGATAGGGATCATAATATCACTTTGGAGAGAACATCCAACACCATAAGAGTTCCTGATACAAAATCCTTGGCCTCTACTCTCTATGCTGAATTTGTTCAAGATAAAAAAGAAGCAAATTCCTCGTGATTTTCCTTTGAATTTTGTGCAAAATTTGCCAGTATTTGCTTCCGAAAGTGAAGAGAAATTTGATTTTTGTTCCTATAATGTTGCTGCTGGTGTGAAAATATGTAATACCTTGGATATTTTGGAAGAAATATTAGATTACTAGAGGGATCCATTCGCTCCCAAATATCTAGATCCTCCAGCAAATTTCTGTAGGATTGCATGCACCAAAATTCAGAATTTTGAAGAAGAAGAAAATTGTGCATCTACCATATCAGTGGGCCATCCTCTTGGATATGATATGAACCTTATTGGATCTGATATGATATTGTTTAGATATGATATAATATTTTTTGGTTGAATATTTCAGGTTCATAAGCTTTCAGTCAGGGATAATTTTAGGGGCGAAATTTAGCCCATGGGCTATTTTTAGGGGGTTTTCTCCAAAAAAAGATTCACCATTTTGGAATTTTTGAATCCCTATTTCACCCAATTTTAATGGGGTAAACGTTTTTCACCCTAAAAATTGCCAATTTATTATATAAGCTATATAAAATCCTTGGAAATTTAAATATGTTTTGAAAAATATTGCCAAACATTTTATTTTTGGTTTTTTAAGAATTGGTAAGATTCACCAACATTTATACACTTTTAAATAAGTATGGTTCCTTAAAATAATCCCTGCTTTAAGTACTTCTTTTAGTTGTTCTCATTAATTTTGTGAAGAAACAAGTACCGCAAGTCTCCTTCAAAATTGTTGCTGGGGATTTGATTTCATTTGACAGTTTTGGATATGATATGAACCCATTTATATCTGATTTACTTTATTATATGATATTATTTGGTTCAAATTTTAACATCCAAGACCTTTCAAGCATGTTTGTAGTTGCTCTCACCAATTTCGGTGTGAAAAATCAAGTATCGCAATTCTTCCTCAAAATTGTTGCTAGGGATTTGGTGTTAGTTTCCTCTTATCAGGTTTCTGATATTTTATTTTGTGATTCATTAGATATTTCAGAATATATATAATACTATGGAGCTCAATAATTTTCTCTCAACAGTCCCAAGGCTTCTCTACTTTTGGTCACATGCTCATCTCCTCACAAAACTGGTAAAGAGGAAGATTTTCTGCATCCGCCTGGACACTTGCTCCTAACACTTGGGGTTATTTTTACTAGTCATGGTTTTTTTTTCATGGCTGCAACATATCAGTTTCTTGAGTCTTCCTCACATGTTTTGAATCCTCAAGAACATTTTTTCACTTATCAATTTATTTCAGTTGCTCTACATGGATCTAGTCTTCATCCAGTAGCTATCTATATTTCTGATTTAGTTGAGCATATCATTCCTCTAGAAATAATGATGTAGAGGTTCACATTCCAGGCCCCAGGAAACCTGAGCACATAAGAACCAGATTGATCCTGATTCTACCTGCTTAATTAGAGGGGGGGCTTTTTTCCCATGTGGTTTTCGCCGAGCTCCTTGTATTGAGCATTTACTTTACTTTACTTGATGTAATGGGTGACCTATGGTCTTAGTTACCAGGGAAAATAGATTGTCCAAGTTAGCATTAAGGGGGGTGTTAGTATTATTAATCCTTCTTGTCCATTTTGGTCATATTTCTAAATTAGGAGTCATGTCTAAATCTAGAGTCCATCCAGTCTATTTTGATTCACTAGCACCATTGGGTCCACTTGGCCTAATTGGGGAACATGTTCCAGTTAATAAAGTGTGGGGAACACTAATTGAGTCCTACTACTATTGATTGTTCTTGCATGCATCAGTTTAGGAGCCTCCTAGATCAATCCCTACAATTTAGAAGCCACTAGGAGTGTCGATCCCAACCTTCATCAGTTGAGTTCAGTTAGTGACTAGTCAAGCTGAATTAGGAGTAAGTTACATTCAGTTCTAGTCCTCTACATTGAGTGAGTTTTAGGCTTGCATGGATTCATATAGGAGAGGTGCATTTCTAACCTACCACAGTCAGTTAGCCTCAGTTAACACTAAATTAGACACTTGAGTTGTGTTTTAGAACTCTGATGAACTCCGATAATGGTTTAGACAAGGTCAGTTAACTATTGAGGCCTCCGATAATGATTTAGAGAAGGTCTTAGTTACCTACAGTCAATTAGATTCTAATCAATTCAAATATCCTGATGTGGATTCGAATTGCATGTGGCTATTTAGCCATTGTATTACATTGTAATTATTCATCTAATTACTTTTTGATTATCAAAAGCATTCACAGTTGCAAGTCATTTTTGCACTGTTTCATTCTTCAATTACTGAGTAAATTATGTGATCTATCTTGTGAGTTGTTTGTTTATCCATAGATATATGTGCTCAATTTAACAATGGATACATGGCATACAATAGAAGTTCATTATTTTGGATAGACCAAAAATAAGAAGCTTTGGTATATTTAGAATACATATTTTTGGATGATTGAAATTGGTTCAGATCTGTAGCATTGGAAAGAGGAAAGATCAAGGTACTACAGGTAAAATTTTCAAACTTAGAGGAGTTTCAGTTAAAATTTTACCACAGTTACCAGTTGGCCATAAAACAGTCTCCCAATCAGGGATTGAAAAAGGTATGCAATTTTGCATTTGAATAGATTTTAATAGAAGGATTTATTTGTCACTAAATCTGTTAATGATAAAATCAACACCTTTGAAGATGATGTTATGAAAAATATCTTATTTTCTCCCGCCACATGAAGACCATAATTTGGAACAAGTTGAGAGCTTTGATCTCTCATCGGACCACTACTTCCGCAAAGGAAGAAGGATGTGAAGAGAAAGGTTTCTCTAAAATAATTCAATACCAAGACTACTTAAGGATAAAAACCTAGTTACCAAAACTCCTAAAGTGGAAAGAATAAATGGAATATGTAGTAATTGTCTTAAAAACCTGGAAATTCAAGTAAAATGCCTAAAAACTAAGGAAAGTGGGTTTTATGAAGGAAATAGTACAAAATATTCAAAAAGATTAAACCCACATTCATGGTGAGTGATTGGAAACACAAATACCAATGCTATATAAGAAAGGAATATGGGATGAAATAAGGAGGACAAATTAGAAAGCAAAGGCATGCTGGAGGAATGAGAAGATCGATATAACCTTTCTTCCACATCATAGTTTCTTTGATCATTGGCATTGATGGATAGGGGTAGTTTAGAGAAAGGGAGAAAGGGATTCACCCATTATTGTGTTGTAATCACTTTCCTCTTAGTTTAATATGATGCAATTCAAATTTCCTCTAAATATTGTGTTTCAATCCATGTTTGTTTCATGTATTTTTGCAACATTTAGTAGATAGATTTCATGTTTTTTTGAATTTTTTTAAGAGATAGAGTTAAGTAAATAGCTAGTTGTTGCTAATGGAGGCCCAAAGGCCTTGGATGCTGGAGCAAAAGGATATTCACCAAATGGAACGCTGCAAGAGGTAACCTCTTCCCTTCCCTCTCTCTCTCCTTTGAAAAAGTGTAGAAATTTCAGGAAATTGTCCATTATTACATATGTTCTGTCAACAGGATTCACCCTCCCTTTAGTTATGGATAGATAGGATGTAGAAACATACCTACGATTGAATATACCTACAGAATAGCAAGCATACTGGGGACCTAAGGGGAGTTTCTTTTGAAACAAGTTTTCATGAGAATTTCCCCTTTGTTTGGGTGTGTCTTTCATTTTAAATCCTTTGATGCATGCTTGTTTTTTGTCTTCTGAAGCTTTAATTAAATTCAAGAATCTCAAACTGGTCTAGCTTGGCCCTTACCTAGATCGATATTTATAGATTTGGGTGGGATATAAGGTTTCTCTAGGAATACATGGGTTGTGGTAGTGATAGTCATGTCTGCATAGAAAGAACACGTAGGTACATAGTAGTGACAGTAGCGTATGGAACAGAGATGCATCACGAGTTTAATATTTTCATCATAAAATCATCAATTGTTGTTTATTTTTAGTGATTTTTTTTCTATTGAAAGATTAGACTTTCCTCTAATTGATTTTATAGTCTAATTTCATCCAGTTTGGTCAAATATTAGGTATACATTTGAGTAATGTTCAAGTGTTGTGTGCATATGGTTGGAATATGAAAAAGGCATGGTTCTTTATTTCTGATGGTCAGATCTGCAATGTTGGGCCGTTTTGGTTGTTTTTTGCTACTATGCATGTCTTAGGAATATCATAAATTAGGTTTAAGATAGTACTTACATCTCTTTTATCAATTTTTAAATATTTGTGGAAGTATTTTTGAAGTTTTGTGTGCATATGGATGGAATTTAAATTTTTATTTTTGAAAAAACTTTGTTTTTTGGCTTTGAATTGAGTTCTTTTCCGACCTTGCAGAACATTAATTGAATTTCAAAACACTGATTGAGTCTTCTTAGGACCTTTTAGGATCATTTTTTTAAGGATTTAGGACCTCTTTTCCTTCGAAGTTGGGAAACTTGGAAACCTCCTCGAAAAGCTAAAAAAAGAAAAAAAATACTTTAACTTGTAATTGTTTTTTAGTATTGGTCAAATTTCCTTTAAAAAATGATCAGATCTGAAAGCTTGTGAAATTATGGCCATTTAGGTTAATTATTTCTTCATTGAACATCTGAAATTTTGTCTCATTGTATCATTTTTTTATCTCATATTTGCATAAGTAAAATGTTAGAAAATTAAAATACATGACACATTATTTCAATGAATGAACTGTTAGGCCCCAAATTTTGAAGTCAAATAAACTTGGTAACTTGGTACACAACCTGAAATCCTAACCAATACATTTTGAATAGCGCAAGTATTCTCTTCAGTTGCGCTTTCAGACGGTCCTGTGAACGAGAAAGTGGATCTCAATTATAATAGGCCTTTTGAAGTTTTGAAGCATATTGTTGAGCCATGAGTATCCTCTGCACTTGCACTTTCGTGCAGCCCTGTGAATGAGATAGTGGATCTCAAGTGTAAATTCTTGTTAGTTTTAGAATTTAGAAAGATACTTAGAATTTTGCATTGATTTTCAAACCGTCAATTTGGAATATTAAATTCAACATTCAGAAAGAAAACCTAATGCTATTGAAAAAACAAAATTGAATCACAATCCTACCATTTAAATATTAGTTTAAGAGACTCATTAGAAACATAAAAAAAAATTGAAGATTCAAACAATTTTTGTTTCCAATTAGTGATAGTTGGAGAAAATTGAATACATCTTATGTTTGAATCCAACCTATTTAACCCTTGCTAAAAAGTTGAAAACCTTTTTCAAATTTGTAAAAGTGATTCTATTTTACAATTTTCATGTTTGAAGGATATCAAAGAACCTCTTACTCCTTCGTAGAATAGAAGTTCATTGAAATAAAGGAAAGAGTAGTGAACATTGTGCGTTAGATTGGTTTAGCATTTTGAGTCATAAACACCACCAGTTTCACCATCACTCCTCGAAACTAAGAAATATACCCTAAAGACAATGCTTCATCTAAAAACAACCAAGATTTTATCTTTTGATATCACCAATAGGATTAGGTTAGGTATCTGGGTTAAGATGGTGAGTTAGCACTCCAAAGACACAAAAATTTGAAACTAGCATTGACTAACGAGAGTTAAAACCATTAGTAGCAAAGAGTGCTAGTCGGGAATGTGCTTCTAACACAAGCGTTAAGCACAAGGTCAATCTGAATTAGTAAGGGTGGTATCCCCCTTCTTTCTTCTTTGGCGGGATATGAGCACATTATAGTGTCTCTTTTAAGTGACAATTCCTCGAGGTGACATCACTTTTGTAAGATAGCTAGTCTATGTGAGTTATCCTGGGTTTACGATTGTTCTGCCTGATCATTGATTGTGAAGTGGTAACCATAGTTTCTTATCATGGGGGATCACATAGTATGTTGTGAGTGGGGGACACTTGCAATACTTGAGATAGAGACAAGGTTGTTTCAGCTCCTTGGGAGGGTGAATAGCCAAGAGCTAACACTTGGACCCCTAGCGATTGAAGAATAATGTAATTATTTCTTGTACCTTCACTATCTAGCAATTTTTGAGGCATAATGTCCCTCAACAACTACTAAGTTTTGGAAGGCCCTCTAAATAAAACTTTTCGCTGAACTCTGGTTCTTTGGAAAGAAGTTTTCTTGTTGATTATCTTAGGAAATTTTTAGATTTGTGGACACTTTGATTTTTGTTGATTCTAGCTTCCTTTAGGATTGTTTGACTATATTTTGATATACTCTAATAAAATAATCCTTTTATTAAACTTCGAAGTGACTAATATCCCAATCCACTTATCAAGGTGGCAACGAGGCAAGTTACCCAAGTTTGAGGGCCCTGTTACATTTTGGAGTCATATACATGAACCACATCTTTGTGACATTGAAACTGAAATAATTATAAACCCAATCAAATGTTACTAGGGAATAACAACATCAAATCAATTCTAAAAATTTGTCACATCATGGATGAAACATAGATAGAATTGATGATATTACTTTAGTTGAAATTAAAAAAATAGAATATCACACATTTGTGCACATAAATCCACCCTTATCACATCCTTCAAACTCAATCATACTTACAGAAAGTGAGTCACTGGTTGGTCTTTTTGAAATTTGTGATAAAATGTAGAACATTACACTTGACCCTTTGGCTTCGTTAGAAGTTGAAGGATCCATATGAATGTAGCCTCAAATAGTTGCATAAGGTTATCAAAATCCTCTTCGCACACACAATAGTTGTCAAGGTTCTGCTTCTGGGGGAAAAACTTTACCATGGAATGTTCATATTCCTGGACGAAATAATATATCCTAGAACAAAAATTCCAATTGGAATTATCCTTTATCGATGGGAGGAAATTTCCCACAGTTTTATCCTCTAATTTATTCTAGCATAATGCCTAGGGTAAATCCACATATCAACCCCATTCAACAATGGGGTTTTCATGTTTAAGAAAGTAACCAATATTCTTGGATCCAACCTCTGCAAGGAGAAATCATACCTTGGAATTCCAATCAAAACCAAGGACCTAATCAATGGAATGTTCGGGTTCTAGTAAGTAACCAATCTCATTGTGACCCAACTCCATCAGGAGGAAATCCACCCACTGGTAAGGTTTTAGTAATTAACAAATCTTCTTCGGACCTAACTCCATTAGGAGACAATCCACCCATTGATCATGTTCAAATAAGTACCCAATATTCTTGGTGGACAACTTTGCAAGGGGAACCCCACCTTGGAATACTAGCCAAATCTAGGGACCACCTAACTGGTGTGGTCAGATTCTAGGAAATACCTAATCTCACTTGTTTCTAAACCTACATGGGGGGAATACACCCATTCATCAATGGTGTGGTAAGATACCGAGAAATATCCAATCTCCTTGGAGTCTAACCTCGTAAGGGGGAAACGCACACATGAATCCCATTCCACAATGGAGTGGTGAGGTTCTAGAAAGTAACCAATATTTTTGGAACCATCCTGCAATACATTTGTTTATCCAGCTAGGCCACCACATGGACCTCATGCCAATGATATGATTGGTTCTGTCAACAAACTTGAGTAGATCACCCAACAAATGGGAAAAATGTTCTTTCAAACCTTAAAACCTACAGCTGGTTAGGATATGCAACAACATGCTAAGCCTTCCCTGTCTTTTGAAATACTCATATTTCAACCCATGTACCTTAATGGGAAGAAGATGAAGTACAAGTTTAAACACTGTGTTAATCCTTCCCAAAATCCTGAAGAACTCATAGTTCAATCCCTGGAACTTAGAGGAAATAAGAAGAAATACAAGAGTAAGCGGAATGCTAAATTTGGGGAGGGAGATGCACTAAATCAAGATCAAGACATTGGGAAACAACAATCTGTTGTTTTAATGCAACCTTTTTTTTAGCACCATCATCAATTGGTTTCTACAACGTTGGAACCTCCACCAGGAGGTAACCAGTTGAAATCCCAACAAGAGGGAAATTATCCCAATGCCAATGTCTTCATGTGCGATCACAAGGTGAACATTAAAACAAGATCCCATTCTTATGATGTCCCTCCTAGTACATTTATTCAATTGAAATCACATCCAAATGGTTCTCTCACCATTGAGAAACCAACGATAGACATAGTACGACACCCCCCCAAAGGTGATCTATGTGGAACAATGCATAATCATAATGTACGAGTTGCTCATAATGAAAATGTTGTTGAGTAAATAGTTCAAGCAGCATGTGCCATGTATGCCATGGAGGTGTTGCAATATTTCCCTATAAAAAGAAAGGAACTATTATCTTCAACTAGAGCTGTTGATCCAACCAATGCGACTTTGATCACATTAGACTTAGACCAATCAACCTATAGGATTCCTTCCAAAGCTACTTTTCATATTAAAGTAACATCTCAGGGAAATAATATATTTCAAACCATAGTTCATGAAGGGGCCTCAAACTATGTCATGTCATTTAAATGTTGGAAAGCATTAGGATCACCCACCTTAGTTCAATCCCATACTCTGGGAAAATCATTTCACATACATTGGTTCTCTCCTCCCGAACTCATTGTATAATTCCCTATTGATTGGGGTGTAAAAACAATCACAATAAATTTTGAGGTTCTAGATTCACCTATAGATTACAATTTTCTATCGGGACATAGTTGAATACATGCAATGATAGCTATATTTTCTTTAGAGTCCCGAGCGATTTGGTTCCCTCATTGGGGGGATATTGTTATGATCGACCAATTAGATTACTGTGTGCTTGAAACTGCTATCCAATCAAATGTTCGTTTCATTAGGGATGCTCCAATGGAAGTTCAAGATGTTAGTGTAGGATTGTTCAAAAATGATTCCCTCATATGAAAATTTATGATCCCACAACCCTTATCTATTCTAGAAGTGTCATACCAAGTTTTTCAAATGTCTTCGATAGATTTGGATCAAAATATTCCCTTGATGGAGGAATATGATTTGGTTACTTGGACCATTTTGGATGTGAGACCTCCCAACTCACTTGATTTCTTACACATAATTATATCGTCAGATGAAACTATCCTTGAAATAATAAACATTTGGTTGTACCCATATAAGGAAATATTTTGTGGCACCATTGGGAGCATATTTGGTTTAAATCCACCCAAGTATAGGAACATCATTTGTATGTTCCTCGATCTTATCAGGTATATTTGGAAGCATGCATATAGGTTTAGGTTATCCCTCTGTGAAGATGCATTTGAAACTTTTTCGATCCAAAATTTCCATGGGGTCAAACCTATTGGAAATTGGTGGGTTGGCTCGTCATATATGTATTTTCCACCATTCCAATAGAAGAACCTACCGAACATGGGATACCCTAGTTAGCACCCCATTTCCATTTTTGATTCCCATGCTGAGTTATTCTCATAGTCATGGGAGCCCAATTAGTCCCATCATGACCTGGAGTTTGAGACCGCATACTTCTCTTCCATATAGTTCTAACCATTTCCTGATGCGATCCCTATTTTGTGTTAGTTTACATAAGCATGTGTTAAAATATCTGCATGAACATTTGTGTTTACTACTTCGGTTCTTATTGCTTATGTTGTGTATATTCCTTTACAGTCACGTTTTGCTCAAAATGCATGTAAACCGCTGCTTCTATTTGAGTTGACCTATACATGTGAGAACTATTTGGTTCAGGTAGTTGATGGACCATGATTCATTGTGATTTATGATTTTGGTGTTTTTCGCAAGAATTAGCATGTAGTAAACCACCTTTCCCCCTTCCTATTTGTTTATCACATCAAAGTGGATAACAACAGTTACTTGGTTCTATTTCAATGTCCGTCGACACATAATCATGCTTCACATAGCCAAACAATGGAGGGAACATTCGTAAGAGTGTGCACAACTAGCTCAGCCCTTGTTTGCAATATGTATCTTTTCCTTGGCCTAACCTGTGCTCTTGAAAAACAGAGTACACCCATGCAACACTCATTCCCTCCCATCTACCATAGCATTCTTTATTCCTTTTTCAAGCTAATAAATGAAAAAAGTACTAAAAATTCAAAAAATACAAAAATACAAATAAGGGGAAACTTGAATCATGTCATATTGAATCTTTGAGATAAAGGAAACAATCAGTAGAAGTCTCCCTTGAACACGATGTTGAGCCACAAAAATACCACATTTTATTCATTTATCCTATACCATTTGTCACCTTATTCCTATTTTTCCTTCCATAAAACCATTAATATTCACTACTCTCATAATAAATATGGGTTTATATCACCATTTTTCAAATCATTTATTTTTTAGTATTCTGAGTGAATTTGTGGTTAATTATTGAGAAAAATAACATATTTTCATTATACTTTAAATTTGGGTGAGTTTGGAGATGTTTACAGGTGTATTTGAAGACTTTAGCAAGATCAAAAGTGACCACCTAGCCTCAGATTCGAATTTCATCTTCTAGATGTGGCTAACTTCAAGGAGAAGATCATGGAAGTGTGGAGAGAATATCTCATCCAATATTTGTTGAGAATTTAAAGGGATGAGTTATAGATTTGTTGAGAATTGAAAGGGATGAGTTATAGATTTGCTTAGGATTTTGAGGGATAAGTTGAGAGAATAGTGGATCTGTAATTATGATCACTTATTTTGAATTCATGTATAAATAGGAGGGCTCTCTCCTCATTTTGGTTAGAGGCCTTTCTAGTGGTTTGGTAGTAGAGAACTGGTTCATCTTTTCCGATAGTCATGGATTTGATCCCGATGTAATAGATTTCATGTTTTAAAATAGATATCTTGATTCCTTCATATTTTGACGTCTTGTTTATGAATTGATAGTATTGGTTTTTTATTGCTTTATACCAATTGATTTTATACAACTTCATGTTTTATGCAATTAGATTTATTTTCATGTAATTTCTTTTTTTCATAAACTATATTTAATTTTAGTTACATGTATTTTTTTTTATTACAGTTATCTATAATTTTAGGTTAGGTTCAGCGACACTCTGCCCCTGCATATATTTTGTTTGTACCTCACAAGTTTATGCTCTCTTCGGGTTAACAATTAAATCATTGGAATTCGGTTATACTTTGTTTAATGTTTTTACCCAACATTTTTGGCATCGTTACTAGGGAGGTGCTAAAAGGGAAAATAGTTTAGATAGATAAATATATTACTTTTACATTACACAGCAAGGGGGAGGGGAAAATGGTAAGACACAAGGATGACTTCACTATGGAATTTTTGGGATTTCTGTGGTGTAACAACTAGACACATCCTCTATAATGGGGTGCCCTAAATACTTGTTGTTCCTTTGATTGTTTTCTGCAAAGTGTTTATTTTCCTGCAAGTTCTTTTATTTTCTGCAAATGCAAGTTTGTTTCATGCAAGTTTTTAATTTTCATTTATAGTTTTGTAGTTTAAAGTTTGGATTGATTTTGTTTTTGGGCACCTTTATTTCATATTAACTTGTTTTAATTTTATATGTCTATTTTTGTTTTATACAGATTTTTGGTGCATTTTTTGATTTTCTGTTTTTAACTAACTCATTTCGTACTGTTTGTTGCATTTGTCATGTACTCATTTTTTTTTATGTATTTTTTTCTTTTTGCATTTGATTTGATCTTAGCTTTAATGATGAGCATAAGCTTAGAGAAGCTCACTCAGATCCTTACAAAAATAAGGATCTCCTCATCTTTAGAAGACGAGATCTTGACAGCAGTCAAGGATGAAATCACTCTTCCTGAAGCAAACAATGAAGAATCAAAATTTGAAGATTTTGCATATCAGATAAAGAATACATGTTCAAACTGGAGATTGAAAAGGATTAAGAAGGGATATTGGGTGACCATCATGCAAACAAAAGGTGCATCAAACACAGGTTCCAAGTGTTAGGTTAGATCAGTTTTTTTTTTTATTTATAATTTTGTTAATTTACATTTACAATTTGAATACATTAGGTTTCATTTTGTAAAATCATATGTGAACTTTCCTTTACTTCTTTTAGATAGATGGTTGCATTGGAAATTTCATTTTATGTAAAAAAAATTAATTTCTAATTAGAGTAGGTAGATTTTAGTTTTATTTCTAATTTAAAATTAGCATGTAGGATGCTTTAATTTGCTTTAATGTTTTTGTTTACAAAAATTTTCATCTTTGTCTTATTTAATATTTTGGGTTTTAATTAAAAATAGCCTTAATCCATTAGATTTAAAAATATTTATGAAAAAACATTTGAAATTTTGATTTCTCAACTTTCACGTTTATTTAAATAATTTTAAGTCATCTTAGGAATAAAAAATATAAAACAAGAAAATTACATTCTTTTAAATTTTAGAACAATTAAAAAAAACATAAACAAAAAAAATATATCAACAAATATTAATTTTAATTTTCCTATATAATTCTTTCTTTTAGTATACAATACTTCTTTTAGTTTGTAAAAAATAAAAATTTAGATTTAGTTTATAAAAAGTAAAAAATTATATGATAAAACTATTACCCTTTGATTAACACCTTATAATTTTTGTTAGAAATTTATTTTATATCTGGAAATGCTTTAAAAATAAAAATTTAATAGAATTAAAGTTACCATTTTCTTTATTAAAATTTTTAATAGATTTGTAATTCTAATTTGCTAAAACCTTCAAACATTAGATATTAGGATATAATAAAAATAATAAACATTATATATATAAAAATCATGCAACATTGATATTAAGATATAGTAAAAAATTAAAAAATAATACAATAAAAATAAAAATATAGAACAAAAGGATTGTTTCAGCCCTTTATGCGCAATCGCAAATAATCGACCGTACAGAATCTGCAAACATTCCATCTTTTGATCTAGCATTCGATCTTTGCGTTCTACTTATCGTTCAATATGAACCTTCGACCTATTTTTCAATTTGTCTTTCGATCTAACAAACTGACAAATATAGAATAGAAAAATATAGTAAAAATAAAAAGAATACATGAAACATTCAGATCTTTGCTATCCCACGCAAAACCTGGAATAAAAAAAAAAAAAATTAGAAACAACATAAGACATAAAATAATAAATAAACAAAAACAGAATAAATAATAATGTAATATTGTAATGAAGGAAGATTTTGTTGAATAGAAACTATGTAAAAGCTTAACTACGGACACCAGTCAAGATTCCCTTATTCGGTCTAGTAGGTGGCGTTGAACCAAATCGTAAATAAGATGATCGCTTGCTATTTAACAGAAAGGAAGACTCAATTCCACTCTTAGATGATCATTGGGGGATCTATACTATCAATATAAATCCTTCTGGGAGCTTCTCCTTTAAACCGAACGACATCTCCATTGCATCAGCTAATCGGTGCTTGATACAAAAACCCACACATAGGGATATATCCAGAACATCAGTGTCGAGATCTCCTTGATAACGAAAACCTACCTGATGCGATACACACCTTTCATAATAGAATTACATTTGTCTCATGGCGTGGGGAAATTGTAACATTTCCTAATGTTGAGATCGGAGTTTACATAAAATATGAAACAAATCGAGATTCCAGGCGAGGAAGTCATATCGTAGTACACCGCTTCAGCTAACCTTATCTCTTTGAACAGTTTTTATCTTCAGGAGTAATTTCTCTCATAACTGCCTGCCATCTCATCTCCTACATTAAGTATCAATATTTCATCTCCTCTACGGTCGATTGGTACATTAAAACCATGTACCAAGCTGCCCATCTTTCCTTCATGTAGCAATCTACGCAATTGGAGGGAAAGGAAAGATTCGATACATTTCTATCCTCTCCACACATACAGTGGCCATGATTATTTTGGTGCTTCACACTGACACGATATCTACAGTTGAAGCACATGGAACAATGAATTCAAAAATCCTTCGTTCAGTTATGGAACGCTTAAGGAATTAAACCACTGACTAGTGTTAGAATTTCATCATTAAGCTAGCATTATATTAGGATCTTTACTGAGAGAATAACAAGCACAACAATCAAACACAAGAGACAATGAACACAGTGTTTATCCCCGGGGAAACCATAAATGGTGAAAACCCTGCAACTTCCTCAGAGATAGAATCAGCACCAAAATAGAAAAACCCCAAAATAGTAAGTGATCTCTTGACAGCAGTAACCTTCTTCTTTTCTAGCCCTAGTGTCTTCTCCTTCCTCAACTATGCGCTACACTTGAGTGTGTATGAGTTGTGTGATAAATAGAGACTCCAGTTCTCTCTTTATACTAATCCCAACATGACTAAAACCCTACCAGGGCCGACCTCTACTAGGAGAGTCTAATAACCCTAGTGCCCCAGGACTGCGAGGACTTTAACCCTTAGACAATAGGAGGGTTACCCACAATGACTTGAAATGATTTGTTTACATGATAGACCTTCCTGATAGGAACATCGGGGCATGGCATAACTCAAGTACATCCCGAAATAAACATTGGGTTACAATATACAAGTAAAATACATTCCAAAGTTACATATACATCAACACTCCCTCTTAACTAGGAAGGTATTCTTTCGACACAATTTTCAGTAGAAGTCTTCTTCTCTGTATCTTCTCGATCATCATCGAGTCATCGTCATCTTCAATTCTTATTCATCTTCAAGTAATCTTCATCTTCAATTCATCTTCATCATCAGATCTGGATCATCACTCGATCTGGATCATTTCTGCTAGATCAGCATCATTGGATTTGGATCTTCATCACTCGATCTGGATCATTTATGCTGGATCATCATCACTGGATCTGGATCATCATCACTCTATCTAGATCATCACTGGGCATCATCACAGGTGCTATCTCTTGATTCTTCTCATCAAAGGAACCTCTATAAAGCCAGTCCTTTTTCATACTAGATGTATCATCTCAAAGCCAGTCCTTTTTTATACTAGATGAGGCATCACAGAGCTGGTCCTTTTTCATACTATATGTGGCACCTACTCAGAGCTAGTCCTTTTTCATACTAGATGAGCCTTCTCAGAGCTAGTCCTTTTTCATACTAGATGAGGCATCACAGAGCTAGTCCTTTTTCATACTAGATGAGCCTTCTCAGAGCTAGTCCCTTTTCATACTAGATGAGGCATCACAGAGCTGGTCCTTTTTCATACCAGATGAGGCATCACAGAGCTAGTCCTTTTTCATACCAGATGAGGCATCACAGAGCTGGTCCTTTTTCATACCAGATGAGGCATCACAGAGCTAGTCCTTTTTCATACCAGATGTGGCAGCTACTCAGAGCTAGTGCTTTTTCATACTAGATGAGCCTCCACAGAGCCAACCCTTTTTCATGCTAGATGTGTCATCTACATAGAGCTAGTCCTTTTTCATACTAGATGTGTCTTCACAGAGATAGCCCTTTTTCATGCTAGATGTGCCATCTACATAGAGCTAGTCCCTTTTCATACTACATGTGTCTTCATAGAGCCAACCATTTTTCATGCTGGATGTGGCATCCACATATACCTGACAGTGGAAGGAACCAATCCTCTCACCATGTCACAGCTCTTACATCCGACCATGGAAGGAACCAATCCTCTCACCATGTCAGAATGGCATAGCACTTACATCTGATCATGGAAGGAACCAATCCTCTCACCATGTTAGAAGGGCTCAGCACTGACACATCACTTACTCTTGGGAGGAACCTCGATCTGGAGAACATTAAGCTTCTCCCTGAAGTACTCAAACTTCACCCTAGCCAATGGCTTAGTCAACACATCAACTATATGTTCGTCTGTCGCAACATAGTGGAGCTTCACTACTCTTGTTTGCACCATATCCCTGATATAGTGATACTTGATCTCGATATGCTTTGACTTGTCATGGAATAATGGATTCTATGACAAATTTACACAACTCTCTTTGTCACAGTATATACAAGTAGCATCTAACTGGAGATCAAACATATCAGATAGTATCTTCCTCAGCCATACTGCATCACAACTAGCTGAACAGGCTACAACATACTCCATTTCAACTGTACTCAGTGCCACACAGGATTGCTTCCTGCTAAACCATGAGATCACACCTGATCCCATACTGAAGCAACACCCTGAAGTGCTCTTCCTATCGATGACACCACCTGCCCAATCGAAATCAACATAACCCTCTAGGTTAATCCTTTGATTAGCCTTATACTTGAGCCCATAATCAACTGTACCCTTCAAGTACCTCAAAATATGCTTTGCAGCAGTCAAGTGAACATGTCTCAGATATGTCAAGTATTGGCTCAAGGTGTTCATAGAAAAGAAAATATTTGGTCTTGTGTTCATCAGGTACATCAAGGACCCAATCATCTGATGATACATCGTGGCATCAACTGTCTCTGATAAAGCATCAATCAATAGCTTCAGGTTTGATGCCATAAGTGTGGTTAATTCCTTGCAATCCATCATCCCAAATCTCTTCAGGATCTCTATTGTATACTTTCCTTGTCTAAGAAAGATTCCATCTGTAGTCTGCCACACCTCCATACCTAGGAAATAATGCATCATTCCCAAGTCCTTCATATTGAACTCAGTAGCAAGCTTTCTCTTCGTATCAGCAATCAACCCATCCTTACCTGTCACAAACAATCATCTACATATAGTAGAAGTACCACCAGGTTGCCATCTTCCACCTTGTAGTAAAGGTTGGAATCTGCTTTACTCTTGGTAAAGCCCAAACTAGATAGAAAGTTGTCAATTCTGTTGTACCATGTCCTGGGTGCATATTGTAAATCATACAAGGATTTATTTAGTTTACACACATGAGACTCCCTGTCATGTGTCTTAAAACTGAGTGGCTACTCCACATACACTTCCTCTTCTACTACACCATTTAAGAAAGCAGTCTTGACATCCACTTGGTGTATCTTCCATTTCATCACTGTATCCAGAGCAAGTACCGATTTGATGGAAGTGTATTTTGCTACAGGTGCAAAGGTTTTTTCATAGTCTATTCCTTCTTTCTAAGAGAAACCTCGAGCCACAAATATTGCCTTATACTTTTCAATGCTACCGTCTGCAGCATGATTGATCTTGTAGATCCATTTGGAGGTCACAACTTACTTCCCTTCTGGTCTTGGGACAACATCCCAAAAATTATTCTTCATGATCAATTGATACTCTTCGATCATCGCATCCTTCCATTCTTTCCATTCCGCTGCTTCTTCATATTTGGAAGGTTCTTTATCAATGAAGTCACATAGTAAATCTACATAACTGGAATAGGATCTGGTCCTCTTTCTTTCTCTGAGATTCTCTTCTGGAACCCCATATCTTTCCGCACCTTGGATAATCTCTCATACCCAAGTAGGTTTCCTCTTGTGAGGATTCTTCTCCTGTGGTGGATCTACAGGTCTTTGTGGTTCTTCAAATTATCAAACTTCTTATTGAGTTTCTTCGTTCATGATTGTATCATGAATTTTGGGAGATTCTACTTCTTTAGGTTCTTCAATAGGTTTCTTTCTGGATTTGATGTAGGCTAAATCTTCGTTAAATGTTACATCCCTACTGATTTCAATATTTTTGAATCCTGGGAAGTATATTCTGTAAGCCTTCGAGTTTTCAAAGTATCCCACAAATAAACCCTTCTTTCCTAAAGGATATAATTTTGTTCTCTTCTCTTTTGGAATGTGTATGTACACAAGACAGCTGAATATTCTGAGATGGTTGACTTCTAGTTTCTTGCCAGAGAAGACTTCTTCAGGAGTCTTGTTCTCGAGTACTCTGTGTGGAGTACAGTTCTATACATACATTGTTGTTCTGGCTGCTTCTGCCCAAATATGCATAGGAAGATCTTGATCATGAAGCATAGCTCTTGTAGCTTCCATGATAGTTCTATTCTTCCTCTCTACAAGCCCATTCTGTTGTGGATTGTAAGGAGTGGACAACTCCCTCTTAATCCCTGAGTCCTTACATAGTTCTGTGAACTCATTTGAAGTGAATTCTCTTCCATTGTCTGATCGAAAAGTCTTGATCTTTTTTCAGTCTGGTTCTCAATCAAGGCTTTGAATTCCTTTAACTTGCTAAACACTTCATCTTTATTCTTCATGAAGTAAATCCATGTCTTCCTAGAAAAGTCATCAATAAAGGAAACATAGTACACATACCTGCTTAGTGAGCTTGATGACATTGGTCCACATGCATCGGAGTGGATCATTTCCAAGATTCCTTTTGCTTTGCTCTCACTAATTGGAAATGTCTTCTTTGTGTTCTTTCCTTTTGCACATCCTTTGCAGACCCCTTCATGTTTTGCTTGAATTTCTGGAAGACCTTCAACAGCTTAGCTTGCAAGTGGTAGTGCTCTGTAATGTACATGTGCAAGCCTTCTATGCCAAAGGTCATTTGGTTCTACTGTGTCATGAACCAAAGCTTGATCTGGTTGGCCCTTCAACTTATATACACCTCCTTCTTTCTCTCCAATCACTATTGCATTGCCAAAAGTCTTACCCTTTGGCCACATAAGAACTTGGCCATCTACAAAAGCAACCCTCATTCCTTTTGCATCCAATGTAGATATGGAGAGGAGGTTCTTCTTTAGTCCTGGAACAAATAATACATTCTTCATCTTCAAAGACTTCCCAGAGTCCAGTTTATAAACAGATTCACCACTACCTTTTATTGGATACTGGTAGTCATCCCCAAGTTTCACCTTGTGAGGTGACTCATGTTCAGATAGCTTCACAAATGATTCTTTGAATCCCGTCATGTGATTGGAAGTGCCATTGTATATAAGCCAATCATTGCTTCCATGTGAAATAGTTCCCTTGAGAGCGGAGATCAGTACATATTCATCCTCACTTGAAGAGTCATCACTTTCTTGTCTGATTCTCTTTCTGGAAGGTTCATCATCCTTTGCAGCATGGGCACGATGTCTTCTCTTGTTTTTATTTCTTAGATTTCTTTTGTTAGGGTATAATTTGGATATGTGACCTTTCTCATCACATGTGTAACATCTAATAGTATTTAGATCTTTTCTAGAGTGTGAGATCTTACCTTTGGAGTGATAATTGCTCCTCCTGTTTTTCTTGGAGTGAACTGTGAGAGCTTGATCTTCACTACCCATCTTCTCTTCTTGAGCTGCTATCCGAGATTCTTCTTGAGAGAATTCTTCCCAAAGTCTGCTGAACTTGAATAACTTCTTTCGAGCACAGATTCCTTGAATGAAAGAGTCCCATGTTCTAGGGAGACCATTCAAGGTAGTCATTACAATCTCTACATTTTATAATTCTTCATCTACTGCTTCTAGCTGCTCCTTGATTTGATAAACCCTTGTAAAGTAAGACTGAATAGTCTCGGCATTTTGGATCTTCACATTCTTTAATTGATTTCTCAAAGTCATCTTCCTGTTTATGTTCTTCCCTTCAAACAATTTGGTTAGGGAATCAAACATAGCTTTAGGTGTCTTGAGGGAGGACACCTGTGGTATGAGATGATCCTTGATAGAATCAGCAATGATTCTCTTTGCCATAACCAACCTCTTCTTATGTAAGGCCTTAGCCTCATCTCCCTCTGGAACTGGAACCTCCTCATTGATATAAGAGTCCAACTCATTCTCTTCAAGGACCAGGGAGATCCTATACTTCCAATATCGGAAGTTATCAGCTCCCTCAAGATTTTCATCAAGCTTGGTATGATGAGACATATTAAACTGAGAACCTCAAATGGAAATACAAAAGATTTAGATCTTACCAGGTCAAGATGTCAGATCTAGATTTGAAGCTGAAATCCTACAGTGCTGGTTCAGTAGCAAATTAGGGTTTTTCTTTTATAGAGATCTGTCCACCCAAATTCCTTGAAATTCATCCCTAACTTCAATTTTGGGGAGGAGATCAATCCAGGCTTGGGATCACTAAAAAATTCCTCTTCTGTGAAAATACCTAGTTTCCGGCAGTAGTGTTGGGTCCAAATCTTAAAAACCTCAGAATTGGATTCTGCTTCGACAGAAAGATGCGCCCTAAGGAGGAGAGTTATCCCACCTTACATTTGCTGAAAATTTGTGGAGGAAGATCGACAAACTAGGAATCCCTAGTTCCTGCAGCTGCACAATGTCTTCTTCTCAGGTTAGCTCTAATACCATGTTAGAATTTCATCATTAAGCTAGCATTATATTAGGATGTTTACTGAGAGAATAACAAGCACAACAATCAAACACAAGAGACAATGAACACAACGTTTATCCTCAGGGAAACAATAAATGGTGAAAACCACCAACTTCCTTAGAGATAGAATCAACACCAAAATAGAAAAGCCCCAAAACAGTAAGTGATCTCTCAACAGCAGTAACCTTCTTCTTGTCTAGCCCCAGTGTCTTCTCCTTCCTCAACTATGCACTACACTTGAGTGTGTATGAGTTGTGTGATAAATAGAGAGTCTAATTCTCTATTTATACTAATCCCAACATGACTAAAACCCTACCAGGGCCGACCTCTACTAGGAGAGTCTAATAACCCTAGTTCCCTAGGACTGCGGGGACTTTAACCCTTAGACAATGGGAGGGTTACCCACAATGACTTGACATGACTTGTTTACATGATAGAACTTCCTGATAGGAACATCAGGGCATGACATAACTCAAGTCCATCATGGAATAAACATCGTGTTACAATATACAAGTAAAATACATTCCGAAGTTACATATACATCAACAACTAACACAACATGTAGTGAAATATTCAGTAGTGAAGGTAGAGTAAGAGGCCAAAACACCGAGAAAAACAGGTATGTTATTGGCTGGTTGGAATCATAAACAATTTGAGATGTAGTATGCAGTTTTTCTAGATTGATATTATTTGAAATAGAAATATTTTAAACTTATCAAATGATATATTGCATAACATAAATTCTATTTGATTGCTTGTGCATCTATTTAGTCACAATACATCTTACTTATATTTGGCATGTTCCTAACTTACATTAATATTCATTTGCCTTAACAAGAAAATTCCTGAAGATACGCGCAGAAATTATATAAAATAGCAGTAACGAAATGAGAAAAGATGATATCATATTAATGCGAGATTGATGAAGCAGAAGTTTCATCCATTGAAAAATCAACTCCATAAGCTCTTCTAGATATGGATCTGTATTCTATTTATCCGATTAACTTAGAACCCATTTCCTTCGAATAAAAAATGGTTGTATTCAAAATGGAAGCTTCTAGTCCTCCTCCTATTGTATTCATGAATCAGTCATTTTTCCTCTTTCTTTGACCAGGTGTCTTTTGCTTCTCACCACGCTCTCCTTCTTTCTTCTGGACTACTGCTTGTTGATCCTTTCTCAACTCCGTATGGGAAAACTAGTTCTAGTGGTATTTTTATGGATTTATTTTTATCTCAACACTAGTCAATTGCACAGGTATCAAACCCCTATCTAGGATTTTGTGACCTCATGTGAGCATGAAACCCATCAAGATTAAGACCTGAGTTATGACCCACTAAATTCACAAGATGGAAATCCTCATTTTCAATAGAGTAAATCCCGGCATGTTAGGTAGCATCTCTATTGCTGACATTATATGTCACTGGTTGATTCACTAAAAACCAAGCCAAAGGAAAGGTTGAGGAGTGCCAGTAATCAACTACTACCTTCTCATCTAGCTGTCTAATAAACCCAGATTCTAAATTTGTAGTTGGTCGGTCTCCACGTGAAAGGGAAACACGGATTCACATGTGTCTTATTTGAAACTCATGGTAATATCCATTAACCAGATTCCCAGGCCACTCTTGATTGATAATTGCAACTTCCAAGATTCCATGATAATTTGAAAGCTGAAATAAAATGAAATTCAACACAAAAATAAATCTGGTGTGCTTTTTCATTTGTAACAACTACGAGATACCTAATGACAGTTTACACAAACTTCGCGAGATGCTCCAACACTTTGTGTTATCACTCTAGGAAACTTCTCTAGGTTGCAGCTCGAGGATGCCTAGTAACTTAAAAAATTTTGGGGGTTTTATAAAATGGATCAAGTTAGCTGACCTATATGACCTTCTACTCTCAAGACATGCATGAAAATCAATCAGGTACAAGGATTTTAGTTACCACTGTTTATAGGTTGACAATATGGTGCAAGGATGGAGAACTCATCATGCTGGCAGATTCATACATAAAACAGATACATATAAATCGCTAAATCGTGATAAGGAAAGTAGTTATAATTAAAATCACATCAACATGCCAATAGGGTGACAGCTATTAGACATTAATTAACTTGAATATAACCTGAATAACACATTCAAGCATAAGCACAAGAAAGACAGAAATGGAAGCTGAACAAATGATAACAAAAGAGCTTATATTAGGTCATGAGCAAAATGAGAAGCTTTACAATAGAAATGGTCTACAAGTCCCTGAATTCGAACCCTTTACAAAAATACTTAGATACTGAAAACTTGGATATGATTTAACAACAATGAAGAAAATAATTGTTTTTTGAAAAATTAGGTTACAAAACCCTAATTAACCACTAGCCTAACTAATTGTAGAATTCATTCACTATATGAACCTTTTGATAACTAAAGTAATTGCTGGAAATCACTGCCACTGGTCCTCTACTAGTTATGTCACTATTTGACTTTGACAGCCAAGTGTTGGTGGCCCTTTCTCCCTTTATGTCATAGCAAAATTGAAGCATACCTTCCATGATTTTTTCTTCAGCGTATTTCATGTTTATACTTTGTCCCTGAGCCATCCATGTTCGCGCAAAACTGGTCCTACATGCCAAACGTTTGATATTATTCCTCTGTCTTTCTTTGGTGGTTAAGAGGCCAAAATATTGGAACTGTTAGCTGTCGAAAGAAGGGATTTCGGTGGCTAATGAACTGCCTAAGTGCCCGCGTAAGCCACCAAAATCCCTCGTTCTTAAAACATTCTTGGGCCATCTCCAAATTTGTTCTATCAAGTTTGTTTGCTTGTCTTTCTCATTTAGAAAGCTCTGTGTTAAGAAGGTTAACAGTAGCCTGGATTGCTTCTGGAGGCTGAAGGCTTACTCCAGCCTCAGCTAGGATTTCCAATGCTAGGTGGGTGCTAGGGTTTAGCTTGGCCTCCTTCATCTGCATTTTGTGAAGACTAATCATCTTATATAATCTTGTGTTGTCTTTTAGGTACCTTGTATTTAGTCTCTTTAAGAAAATATACCTTTCTCTCTTCTCTAGGTAATATTTATGTAGCAACTTGTTCCTGCTAGTCAATGTAGCATTATTCCTCTTTACCTCTCTAACCAAAAATTCCATCTCATATACTTGCCTCAGCAACTAATTTATGTTTTTGTTGGAATATAATCCGTCGGGATTATATTTTGTAAATAAATAAAGAAAACTGAATAGTTGTGTAGGAAGCTGAAAAGGTTGGTTGGAAGTTGAACCGACATATGAATTGTATAAATGTATGCATTAGCAATAGAATAATATGAATCGAGAGTTATTATCCATTAGTGGTATCAGAGCGGGTTCCTGCCATAAATCCTGGCTACATTTCAGTCCTGGCCCCTCCTGGCTGCCAGACTGCTCACTCATTTTCCTCAGTTTACAGATTGCATGCATTGGTGCATGTGCTGGCTGCTCTAATGTTCATGAGTGATGCGCTTTCTCTACTCCGCTCAGCCCCATTCTGCTCTCACTCCACTGCTTGTTGAGATATTCTCCATGCCTACGTTGAAAGGGCCATGCTCTACTCTTATCCCATCAACAATCCCATAGCCTCCATGTGAAACCATTGTGTGAATAATGTGATTTCTCACTGCTTGTTGAGATATTCTCTTGAGGAACGTTTCTGAGATTGAGTTGTCACTGTCTTGCCATCGTATTTCCAATCTACTGCTATGAGTACGCACTCCATGAACAGACTGTACCTAACATCCATGGTTTCAAATAAAGTTCTCAATGTTTTATTTGTGAGACTCTACTCTTAATCCTTGGCTGGCATTGTCTACGAGCTGTTTATGATCTCCCCGGAGCCAACCCATGAACGGTTTCCCTCAAACGTTTATAACTGACGTAGATGCAAACAGTTGTGTAATAAAGTGGCTTCTTACCGATTGATCGGCGTCTTGCCTTTCCACTTGTCTTTTGTTTGAATTAACGAAACCCTAGTTTGTTGGTGGATATCGTTGGTGAATTCTCCGATGAAGACTGCTGCAAAAACAAGGACATGCGTGTATCTGTTGGTGTAAACCCTATTCCATTGCTTGGAGACTGCATTGTGAAGGCTGCGTTGATATCTCTTCAAGAACGTGGAGGTGAATATGTGATGAGTATCTGCGTGAAGACTGTTCTCTTCAAGAACGTGGAGGTGAAGATGTGATCAGTATCTGTGTGAAGACTGTTCTCTTCAAGAGCCTACGAGTTTTCTGAATACCGACTACTGTGAAGATTCATGCCCATTCTCAAGCATGTGGAGTGCAACTTTGGTGTTGATATCTTTTGTGATCGTTGGATTACACAAACCCTAATTTTTCCCTAAATCTATGCATTGGAGATTGAATGAAAGCTGCCTGCATGAAGACCAGTGAGAAGACTGTGCGATGAACACAGCTCATGCATATTTATTTGTTTGAAGACTAAACTTGTGAATTGCTGAGAGAGCTCGTTGAAAGAATCATGCTAGTGGAGAGCGTGGGCTCTTCTAATTGAGCGTGGACTGCATTCTGCGTTGCTTGAAGGAGGTGCATGCGTTGGTGGAAGGGGCTGCCTGTGTTGAAGGAGCTTCCGTTCTTTAACTGCGTGGAGGTAAACTGTTGGAGCTGTAATGGTTTGTGACCAATTGGGATACACAAAACCTAATTTTACCCTAATTTTGTGCATAAATTCTGCAAACATCTTCATTTGTGTTGAGTGAAAGAGGCCCGTGAATGCTGTGTATAAGTCATGAATGGTGAGGCTATTGTATGAGCCTGAGATTGTTGAGTATGAGTTATGCTGCATATTGAAGAGGCCTGTGATTGTGGAGTATATATGCATTGATTATATATGTGCTTGTTGAGTATATATGCTGCGTGGAGTCTGTAATTTTCATTCATGTTGCTAGTGTATATGATATATTGGAAACTCCATTGAATAATACATACTGTTGTCTACTTCCTGAATTGCTGCAAGTTCTTGAAGCTGCGTTAGTGCTTTGAAGACTCTCCCTCATCACAAAGATTGATGGTGGAAAACTTGAAGCTGTGAAGACTGAGCCTGAACGTGAGTGAAGAACCCCACACCTGTATTTTGCCTGGAGATGGTTATTTTTGGAGTGGTGCTGCAAGATATTGTATTGATGTATTTTTCATCTTTGATAAAGATTTGAAATGTATTGTTTATATAATACCACTCTAGAATAAATGATATAGAGTTGCAAAATTAAATATAGAGCAGCTGCAATATTGTTTTGATAAGGCTATAGAATTAGTTTTGATAGGATACAGAATCATATTGTAATTTGTAAAGGAGCAGGAATCTAAACCTGCATCCCATATATTTTTCTAAGCATTCTGTAAGTTACAGTTTCCAGATTAGAGATGCACTCTTTGGCATCTATTATTGGCGCTTCCCTTGCTGGAAAAGACCAATCCAATGAACATCCCAAAGGAGAAAGCAATAAGAGAGGCAGAGGAAGAAGAAACTTCAGCAAAAGATCAGATTTGCAGTGCAAGAGTTGTGGAAATACTGGACACACATTAGATCAGTTTTGGGCTTCATGGGACTCCATCAAAGACAGACATAACCAGAAGAAAGATGACAATAAAAACCAAGATGCTAGTAAATCTTCTGATTCTGCTCATTGTATTTTTGCACATTGTAATCTTGGAATTAATGAAATGACTTCACTTTCATCTTACACAGAATGTTGGCTACTTGATACTGGTGCAACATCACACATGAATTTCAGAAAAGACTATTTTGAAGAACTTAATGAAACAATAAATGTCATAGTTTACTTTGCAGATAAGTCAAGTCTTAAACCAAAGGGAATGGGCACCATTCGACTGAAGATGCCTAGATTCCCTGATTTCTTGTTGAAGAATGTTCTTTATCTTCCAGAGTTGCAGAGAATCCTACTGTCCTTGGTGGAGATTCGATAGCAAGGCCATTCCATCCACATTTTTGATGGAATCGTAGAAATAAGAAAGTCCTCTAACAACCAAGTCATCATGACTGGATACGAAGATGGGAAGCTGCTGAAGCTAAAGGGTTCATCTGCAAGAGTTCAGAACTATGCCTGCCTCTCTCAGCATGGAGAAGGTAATTTGTCATCAAGTTTATTGTGGCATGCAAGATTTGGTCATTTGAATTATAACAGTATTCGTTTGTTGAGAAAGAATGGTGTATTTTGTTTGCCCACCATTCCCAAAGAGAAGAACAAATGTGATGCATGTATATTAGGGAATCACAGTAAGCTGCCATTCCATGAATCTAATTTTAGAGCAAGTGGGAAATTAGAATTAGTGCATTCTGATTTATGTGGCCCAATGCCAACTCCTTCTGCAAATGGGAATAAGTATTTTATGACATTTGTTGATTACTACTCAAGAATGTGCTATATTTACTGTTTAAAGACAAAAGCAGAGGCATTTCAAACATTCAAATACTTTCATGCATTGATAGAAAAACAAGCACAATAAAAAATTGGTACACTTTGTACTGATAATGGGAAAGAATACACTTCAAATGATTTTGAAGATTATCTTCGCCAACATGGAATTGCACATCAGACTACAGTTCCCTACAATCCTCAAGAAAATGGTGTAGCAGAAAGAATGAATAGAACCATAATGAATATGGTTCACTCAATGATGTTTGTTGAGAATGTAAAACTAATGTTTTGGGGTGATGCAGTAAAATGTGCAGCCTATTTGAGAAACAGAAGTCCCTCAAATGCTCTTGATAACAAGACTCCACATGAAATGTGGTTTGGCCATCTCCCTTCAGTCAGGAATCTCAGAGTTTTTGGTTCCACCTCTTATGCCTTGATTCCAAAGGAGCAAAGAAACAAGCTTGGTGCTTGAAGCAGAAAATGTATTTTCCTGGGGTACGAAGAATACTCCAAGGCATACCATCTATATGATGAGGTAAGCAAGAAGTTTGTTATTTCTAGAAATGTCATTTTTCTTGAAACTAATAAAAATGACCAGTCCATTGAGAGACAGCTTGATCATTTGGAAAAATATCCTCATCCAATGAAATATTCTGAAAATGAAAATGAAATTCCAAACCTTGAAGGGGGGATTCCTATTCTGGATCAACCTTTGGAATTTCCATATGAATCACCAACTCCCCCGCATGAAGAAGTTCTTGCTACTTCACCTAAAAAATAGGTTCAACTGGATGATGTGATTGAGAGAATTGGAAGACTCTCAATCAATGATGAAGCACCACCAGCTGATCAACCAGGACCATCATGGAAGATTCCTAAATGGGCCACAAAGACACTTCAAAGTGTCCATTTGGATGAAGTTGGAAAGACGGGAATGATAAGTTCAAAAATACATGAAGATGGAGGAGAAGCAGATAATTCAGGTGATGACATGGATGTATCATTTGATTGTGAGTTTAATTTATCTGCTAACTTTGAACCAACTTCCTTTGAATAAGATTCTACTCGAGTTGAGTGGCATTAGAGGAATTTTGAGGTCTAAAATGGGCCTCCTAAGGAAAATAATAAAATAATAGTTAAAATAATAAAATAATATTGATTAATTTTGGAGGAAGAAAGAAAAAAACTACTTTTTGTGTTCGTATTTTTGACATATCTCATTGTGTTTTTACTTAAATTTCGATCGGGAGAGCTCGTTGGATGTGGAATTCGATTCTGCATCCAACGAGCACCCACACTGCATACTTTTGATGGACCCCGCTACCCCAAAAACAAGAAATACCTGAAAAAAATGTGATGATGATGTCATCATCACGTTTTTTTCAGGTATTTCTTGTTTTTGGGGTAGCGGGGTCCATCGAAAGTATGCAGTGTGGGTAGTCGTTGGATGTAGAATCGAATTCCGCATCCAATGATCTCTCCCGATCGAAATTTGAGTAAAAACACAATGAGATATGTCGAAAATACGAACAAAAGTGTAGTTTTTTTTTTATGACAAATATGTCAATTCAACCATTATGGTTGACTGATTTTATTGAAATTCTATTGGTTCTTGAATTCCAACTCACAGAAAATTATTTTGGCACGTTTTCTTATAAGGCCCATTTTAGACCCGAAATTTCCTCTAATGAAAGAAGCTATGCAGAATGAGTATGATGCACTCATGAAGAATGGAACTTGGAAGCTGGTTGACCCTCCAGTTGGAATCAAACCAATTGGCTGCAAGTGGGTGTACAAGAACAAATACATATCAGATGGCTCACTTGACAAGCACAAAGCGAGGCTTGTAGCAAAAGGCTATGAACAGAAGGAAGGAATTGACTATGAAGAAACGTTCTCTCCTATAGCAAAATGGGCTACCATCCATACCTTACTCTCTTTAGCTGCTCAGAAAGGGTGGAAAGTTCATCAGATGGATGTGAATATTGCTTTCTTGAATGGAGACTTGAAAGAGAATGTATTCATGTCTCAGCTAGAAGGCTTTGTTGTGAAAGGAAAAGAACAAAAGGTATGCAAGCTTGTCAAATCCTTGTATGGCCTAAAACAAGCGCCTCGCGCATGGTATGAAAAATTAACCAAGCATCTTTTGAAGTTAAATTTAGAACATTTTGATCTTAATGATGCAACACTGTTTATAAAGAAAGTTGGAAGATCTGTTGTGTATCTTGTGGTGTACGTAGATGATCTTTTGATGACAGGGAACAATGAGAGGTATATAGCATCCATAAAGAAAGATTTGAAAAAGATCTTTGAAAGGACAGATATGGGACATCTCCACTATTACTTAGGAATTGAAGTCACTCAACATCCTAAGTACATATTCATATCTCAGAAAAAATATGTTGGAGAACTACTAAACAAATTTTGCATGATAGAATGCAACCCTATCTCTACTCCAATGGAACAGAAAATGAAGCTCACATCAAGCGGAGGAAAAGAATTTGAGGATGCGACCAAGTATCGACAACTTGTACGAAGTCTTATCTACCTTACAACAACTAGACCAGATATTTCTTATGTTGTTGGCATACTTTCAAGGTTCATGCATAAACCTTGTGAAGGACACTGGTCAGCTGCAAAAAGAGTTCTAAGATACTTGAAGGGGACTCAAGACGTTGGACTCAAGTACTCTAAAGTGGATGACTTCAAACTTATTGGGTACTCAGACTTAGATTTTGATGGCGATAAGGAGACAGGAGTATCAAATTCTCGATACACTATGAGTCTTGGATCAGCAGCTGTCTCATGGAGATCACGCAAACAGTCAGTTCCGACAGATCCAACAATAGAAGCAGAATATGTGGCTGCAGCTGAAGCAACGAAAGAAATAGTATGGCTCAACAAGATACTTGAAGATTTGCAAGAAAAAGAAGAGAACTCCACTCCATTATTGATCGACAATACTTCTGCAATCAAGTTGGCTAAGAATCCTAGATTCCATGATCGAACCAAACACATCAACACAAAGTATCATTTGATTCGACATCATGTAGAGGCCAAGACAGTCCATCTTTGACATTGTTCCACAAATGATCAAATTGCAGACATCTTCACCAAAGCGCTTGGATGAGAAAAGTTTGAAATATTCAGAAACATGCTCGGACTTACTAACAGCCCTTCGGATTAAGGGGGGGATTGTTGGAATATAATCCGTCGGGATTATATTTTGTAAATAAATAAAGAAAACTGAATAGTTGTGTAGGAAGCTGAAAAGGTTGGTTGGAAGTTGAACCGACATATGAATTGTATAAATGTATGCATTAGCAATAGAATAATATGAATCATGAGTTACTATCCATCAGTTTTGAGTCTTGGGATTGCTAGAGGAAGCCTTCTCTGCTCGTTCATCTTGCTCTTTAGGTGTAGTTGATGGTAGTTCTTGAATCTCTTATACAACCTACAAAGCTAGGTCTGCACCCTCTTCTTGTTCCTCTTCTAAATCTGACTAGGGCAGGTTCAAAATGTTCTCACTGCGTGCTGCAGCTTCCTGACTCTTTTCACTGAAATCTAAGTTTCTTTTGACCTTCTTGAATATGGAAGAGGAGGGAGTTTGTTCTGCTAGTGCTAGGGATATATCCCTTCTCTTTTGTTTCCCACTTCTTGGTGTGCTGGACTTTTTGGCAGGATACTTCCCCTTTTCTTTTGGCTATAGGCTTGTTTCAAAACCATTCCAAAATAGGAAATAAGGCCATGCCATATTCCTCCTTTTCAGTAACTCTTTGATCAACAATTGGATAAGGCCATGATGGGACAGTCTTATAGCAATCTTGGTTGGCTGAGCCTTCACCTGGTGTGCCAAATTTCCCAAACTCCTATATAAGTAAAAGGGAAAATTTAGTGGGCTTTTACCTGTGAAGTGGTTCATCAGTTTAAAATGGTAGATCAAGGCTCTATTGTATCTCCCTTAACATGTTATGTAGACCACAATGACCTTCCGTAGTTGCTGCCACCTCTCTTTTAGCCAGGAGGATGGTACACTCTTCTTCCACACAACCCCTCTATGTTCAAGCTTTAGATAAGATCTGAACTCCACATATTTTGGTATGGTAGTCTTAAACCACTTCTCTCCTATTCTATGGATTTCACTCACTTTAGTAATTAGGGTTTAATCTATGCAGAATTCATCTTTGCCTATGAATGCCTTGGAGCCATAAGATGAAAGAGCAAATGCCTCAGCCACCTGTTGATGTGAACCTTTAATATTCTCACAATACCTATAGCATCCATCATCTTTGAACAATTGACAGACCTCTAGATGTGCCTTGAGGTAGCTGATATCTCCCAACTCCTGCTTGAGGGCAGCTCCTCCCGTCTTCATCTTTGTTGAATGCTACTCTTGTGTACTTACAACAATAAAACTAAAGCTCTGTGGAATAGTGTCTTTTAGCATGCTGCCTCTTAGAGATGTTTTCTAGTGGAGAGAAATGCTTAATTCGAGGGTGGGGTGTACTGAATATTTGGAACTGATTATGAGGGATTTATCCTTCATGATTGAGGTTGAGGTCAAAGGGTGATGTCTTCAGTTGATATTTTCGACACCCCTTGCCCAACAATGATGTCAAAATCAGTCTGGATACTCGTTGGGATTTCCTACAGCTCTGTAGATAGGTGGAGGGAGAAGAAGGGTTTCATTACATCAGTCATCATCAGTTTCGAATCACGACCTCATTACTCATTCCCTCATGGAGTTACGCATCCTCATGTCCTTTTGGTGGTTTATCATGCCCTTTACTAATCGTTATCTTGCCGATGGGGTTTGATTTGACCGATTTCTAACAGTTTCTCTCCTTTTCCTTTTCGGTGGTTAACAGTATTCGGGAATTTTTCTGCAAGCTACCAAAAAGATGGATTTCGGTGGCTAATGAAATGATAATCCTTTCGCCTAAGCAACCAAAATCGTTTTCCCAATGTCGCGTTGAAACCCAGCTTTTGGAGGATAGTGGCCTCGCAAAATATTTCTTTTAACCATTGAAAGCTCATCCTTTTGGTGGCTAATGAACTGTAAGATCTTTCTCCTATGCCACTGAAAGCACTTTTTCCCCAATACCCCTTTGCCTGCTTTTGATGGTTAATGCTCTTCTTGAAATGTTCCCTAAGCTACCGAAAGCAACGCTTTTCGGTGGCTAATGAGATGTCTGAAGTCTCTCCTAAGCCACTGAAAGTGACTTTACCAATGTCACTTTCTATTCTCTTTTGGCGGTTAACACCCTTCTCGACCCGTTTACTAAGTTTCCGAAAGCAACACTTTTCGGTGGCTAATGAGTCATTTGAAATATCTCCTAAGCCATCAAAAGTGTTTTTACCATTGATTTGATCGGGCCCATTTTCAGTGGTTAACCTTTACCCTGCGTTAAACTATTAGCTACCGAAACAAAGCCTTTCGGTGGCTAATGAGCTATTAAGAACCCCACCTAAGCCATTGAAAGCTAAAAATTCCAATTTCTTCAACCATAGCACAGACATAGACTTTCAATTTGTTAGTCACCTTTAAATCTTTCATGTCATGACTCGAATTCTTCATACTATGAAAATAAAAATTATTTTGGCAGATAACATTTGGCTCCTACTTGGGGATGGGAACCTCCTGTGAGTTCCCAAGAACAGCAGACCAAAATTCCTTTTCTTGAAAATAACTAAAAACTTAACACTATCATTTACTGTTCCATAGGGCATGGAGTTTATTTTGTAAGCAAAAACAACCTATTAACTACTAATTTACAATAACAAGGACTCAGAGCCTCAAATAAAGTAAAGTTTCAAAAAATTCCCATTCACTGGGCCATTAAACACCTCTTCCCCTCCATATTCTGCAGTTTGAGGTGTTGTTCTCCTGTACTTGAGCTATCACAAAAGGGCCAATCCACAAAGAACCAAACTTCCCATGTTTTCCCTTGTCATGCCCAACAACATCCCACTTGAGGACCCAATCTCCAACCTGAAAGTTGTCTACCTTTGCCCTTTTTTCAAACATGAACTTTATCCTCCGTTGATGGGCTTCTAATTTTCCTATCACTTGCTCCTTGGCTTGCTGCAACTCCACCAAATCCATCCTCCTCCTCACTATATCATTTGGTTCATCTTCCTCTTCTTGAAATAATTTTGCCATTGGCAGAATGAGTTGAATGGGAAAAATGGCCTCAATACCATAAACTAATTTAAATGGAGAAGTCCCTATAGATCTTTTGTCTGTTACCCTATCATCGCATAAAGCAAACTTTAGTTTAGAATCCTAGCTTTTCTAATTTATCTCCAATAGTTTTTTGATGATCCTGACTAGGCTTTTGTTGGATGACTCAGCCAGGCCATTTCCTTGAGAATAATAGGAAGTGGAATGCACCAGCTAAATTCCCATTAACTCACACATTTTTACCAATGCCCTGGCTTTGAAAGCTGGTGCATTATCAGTTACTAACCTTACTAGGAATCCAAACCTGATAAAGATATTCTCATATAGGAACTTCATGATGACCTGATGAGTGGCATTCCTGGTGGGTACTGCCTCTATCCACTTGATAAAGTAGTCTGTGGCTACTAGGATCCATTTATGTTGCCCACTAGAAGATGGATTTATTTCACCTATGAAATCCAGACCCTATTGCTGGAAAGGCCCACTCACTAGAATAGGCCTCAGGGCCAAGGATTTGAGCTGTTGCTTCCCTATAAATCTTTGGCACTGGTCATAGGCCCTTACAAAGGTACATACATCAGCAAAAAGGATTGGCCAATAGTACCCTGCTCTAAGGATCTTATGGGTTGTGTTTTTCCAACAATGATGGCCCCCACATGTGATGGAATGAAAGTGATGCATGACCTAATCTGATTTTTCTTTATCTAGACATCTCAAAAAAATTCTAGACAGATCTTTCCAGTACAGTAGTTTATCAACTATTTAGAATTTAACAGACTTTAGTTTAAGAGCTCAAGCTTGATTAGGAGTGAGACCATGAAGAACTTCTAATTTCTGCAGAGAATAAATAATACCTGAGTACCACTCACATGAAGACAAGTTTTCAGCCACTGATTGAATGTCATTCTGATCTCGAACTACTTCTGCTGCTACTACAGTTTGCAATTTTGTTGAATTGACACAAGTGAAGTTTATTCCCATTAGTTCACAATTTTCTTTAGCAATGATTTTGGCCAGACCTAGTCCTTTTACTAGCTTAGTGGGCTTCACCTCCATGTCAAACTCAATGAGCTTGGCAATCCACTTAGCCATCTTTCCATCCATGTTAGGATGATTTAAAACATCCTTCACAGCAGCTGAAGTAACATAGGCAAGGAATTTTGCATGGAGAATGTAAATCCTGAAGGTCTTCAATGACTTTATGAGAGCATAAGCTTGTTTCTCAATTGGATCATACTTCATCTTATAGCATCTCTCAAGGTCTTGTTGAGGAATGCAAATGGATGATCGAGACACTCATCTTCTTTTTGTAACAGCACAGCTGCCACTGTGTCATAGGATGCAAAGGAGAAGATATAAAAACTCTTGGTATAGTCCGGACTAATCAGGGTAGGGGCTTCGATGATAGCCTTCTTGATGTCTTCGAAAGAGCTTCTTTCCTTGTCAGTCCATTTTATTTCTGCATCCTTTTTCAGCATGCCTGTTATGTGCTTTACCAACTCAGAGAAATTAGGGATGAACCTTCTCACAAAGTTTATCTTATCCAAAAAGGACTGAATATCTCTTTTTGACCTAGGTATGGACAGCTTCTAGATTGCTTCCACCCTTACCGGATCAAAGGCTTTACACCAGGGATAATTTTAGGGGCAAATTTTAGCCCAGTGGGCTATTTTTCCATGTTTTTCTCCCCAAAAAGATTCACCATTTTGCATTTTTTGAAGCCCCGTTTCGCCCAATTTTGGTGGTGTAAAATTTTTTCACCCTAAAAATTGCCAAATTACTATATAAACGATATAACATCCTTGGAAATTAAAAAAGTTTTTGAAAAATATCACCAATCATTTTATACTTGTCATTTTAAGAATTGGTAATATTCGCCAACATTTATACACTTTTAAATAATTATGGTTCCTTAAAATCATCCCTTCTTTACACCTTCAGCTGAGACTATGTGACCTAGAAGTTTCCCCTCACTGAGTGCAAATTGGAACTTCTTAGGGTTGAGTGATATTCCAAACCTCCTACACTTCAGAAATACCCTCCTCAAGTGTTGTAAATGATCATGATGGTTGTGAGAGTAAATAGTTAGGTCATCCAAGTATATAAGCACAAATTTATCTTTCAACCCTACAAAAGCTGGGTCCATGGCTCTCTGAAAAGTAGCCCCAACATTCTTCATCCCAAATGGAATTTTAGCATACATGAATGTGCCCAAGGGGGTGGTAAAGGCAGTCTTCTCTTGGTCATCAGGGTGCACAACAACTTGGTTGTATCCAGAGAAGCCATCTAGGAATGACATGACACTAGCCCTTGAGACTTTTTGCAACAGGTTTTCCATCTTGGGTAGTGGATAGTTGTCCTTTTTGGAGCATTTGTTTAGGTTTCTAAAATCCACACACAACCTGATTTCCCCGTTCTTCTTCCTTACCACAACTAATTTTGCAATCCACTTGGAATACCTGAGGGGGATTATGATTTTGGCTTTGAGGAGCTTATGGATTTCTTTTTCAATTACTGGTAATAGGAGAGGACTGATGGATCTCATCTTCTGCTTGAAAGGGATGGTGTCCTTCTCCAAAGGAATCCTATTCTAGATGATATTGGTGTCATAAGTTTTCAGGTCACTATACACCCAGGCAAAAATATCAGCAAATTATTTTATCAGGATGCAAAATTTGGACCTTTGATTAGTAGTCAACTCGATGGAAATATTTATCATCTTTGGATGGCTTTGGCTACCTATGTTTTTCTCTTGGACAACAGGGTCTTGCTCATTTTTGGTAGGCTTTAAAGGGATGTCATTATGATCAAAAATCTCTTCCAGAGGTACTAGACCCTGAGGTATATAATTGTTGGGTAACTGGATAATATTCAGTTCAGCTACTTTGTCTTTCAACTTGAGCTGTTGGGATTCATCCATATTTAGGTTTTCTTGATCTATATGTATATTAGAGAATCCATCTACTAGTTGAAGGAATTTACTAACCTCATCATCATTTTCAAACACCTTCCAAAATTTTACATTATCTGGCAAGGAAGGGCTGTACTTGACCTGAACATTATAGCTGAGCTGAGGAGGTAAAGGAGGAACAAACAGACTTGTAGAGAATGTTAGGGAATCAGCCAGGTGATTCAAAGCCCTAGGTATATATGATAGTTCAAAAAACATAAAGGAGTCTCTGAGTTTCCATACCTCATCCCTGTAGGCCTTTAGTCTGACATTTTTTGCCTAAAAATTGTTGTTGACCTGCTGTATAATAAGGTCTACATCTCCAAAAATTCTCATGCACACGATCCCCATCTCCTTGGTAGCTTTAACTCCTAGCAGCAACACTTCATATTCTGCTATATTGTTAGTGGTTTTAAAATCAAGCTTATAAGACAGATAAATATTTTCCTTGGATGGAGAGATCAATACTACACTTGCACCTGCTGAGATTTGAGTGATAGCCCCATCAAAATACATGTTCTAGACTGCTGTGGTCACTTCTTTGGGCTGCTAACAGGTGGGCTTGGTAAGCTGGACTGATGTTTGCTGAGAATCATCTATTTGGATAATGCATGACCCAAAATCAGTGTCTACTGCATAGATAGGGTGGTTGACTGAATCCCTTTCATTGTTTATGATGTAGGAAATATAATTCTCTCTGTAAAGTCTCTTAGTTTCCCCTCCAAACATGGGGATTGTGGCATATGTAAGGTCGATATGAAGGTTGCCACCTAGCCTTTTACTCCATGATCGATACAGCAAAAGACCAAATTTGGGAGGGATATCAGCCACTACAATGTCCATCATGATGCTTTTTGAAGGTAGTTGAGTTAGGTTCACAACATGGTCTTTGATGATGCCCAAGGACTTGACATTTCTGGAGTCAAAGGAGAATAAATCATGGTAGGTCTTTGTAATGCTGAGACCAAGCTCATCCATGACAGCCTTTGGCATCAGGTTATGGGAAGCTCCTGAGTCGAGCAGATAGTTATGAAGGACTTTATCATGGATATTCAAGGATATATAGAAAGGTGGGCATGAATCCTTTAGGTCTTCGATCATAGGGCCTAGGGTCACAACAGGTTTATCATCTTTCATATTGACAAAGTCAGTATCAATATGCATCTTTGGCAGGAGAGAATTCACTATTGAAGATTTGAATGCATAATTTTTCATTAGCTTGATTAATGGGAAAGGGATCTTCAATTTATAAATATCTGACTCAAGGTTGAAAGAATAATCCAGTCTATTAGGAAACCTTACCTCATGTACTGGAGCTTTGATTTAGACATGGTCAGGGCTTGATAAAGGTGTTGGTTTTTGCAATGGTTTGGAAATGAAAGCCATCTTCTTCAGTAAAACATCAGCCTTTTTATCTGGTGCAGCAGGTTGTTTGGTAGGATCAACATTATTCTTATGGGTAGCAACCATCCTAGACCTCAAATTATACCCTCCTTGACCATTAGATTGATATACTGCTTCTTCACTGATCTGCTCATCAATTAGGGCTTCCTCATATTCTTCTTGTGTCAGGAAAGAATAGTCAACATCATAATCCATGCAATGAATGTTTTCTTTAGCCTCTCCTTCTTCCTCAATGAATTCTAGATCTTCTTCCAGTACAACATTCTGAAAAGGAGCTATGATTCTCTGATCTTCCCCTTGATTCCTTTCCCTTTTGAGTATTTGAACTAGGGGGTTGCCTCTTCTGTAAGGGACAAAATTAGGGTTTCGAGGAAAAAACTCACTTGGCCCTTTACCTCTCACAGGGATATGTCCTTGGTCTTTTAGCTTAGACATTTCAATAGTTAGGTTATCTAACAGTTTGGTCATTTTGTCAATCTTTTTCTCTGATGAAGAATCCCCAAGAGGTTATGATGGCTACTTCTTCCTATCTATCTTTCCTTTGACCTTCTGAGATGCCAGAATGTTAGATTTTACCTCTAGGGAAGCATCCTGCAGGAGTGATAAGGAGGCATACCTACTTTATCTGAGAAGCAGGAAGAAATTAGAGTCAAAGGAATTTGCATAAGTTATCCTGGATGAGGTATCAGTGGGGATATTCCCATACATATTATTGAACCTCTTGGTGAAGTTGGATACAGACTCCCCATTCTCTCTTTTCCAGTTTCTCAACTCTGTGACATAATAGAGGCGGTCTCTCCTCTCTCTCCAATGTTTTAGAAAGATGTCATCTAAGGCTTCAATGCCTGCTACTAATCCAGTAGGAAGTTCTTTGAACAATTTTCTAGCCTGACCATCAAGGCTTTGTACAAAACCCCTACTCCACACATATTCCTATTCTATATTAATGTTCTTAGCATAACTGTAAAATGCCTCTAGATGTTCCTCAGCTATGAAATATCCCGCTCCTGTGAACTTAGGCATGTACTTGAGGTAATATCTAGTGGGCATGGCTGAGAGAGGGTTAGGCAAATTTAGGGGGGCATACCTAGCTATCAGGATCCTTTCCATCTTAGTCATTTGAGGGGAAGCCATATTGGAAATGGGTATGAAAAGGGTGGAGGAAGGTAGTAATGATGTAGGTAGTAGCTTAGAAGATGGTGGTGGTAAACGTATCCCAGTGGAGTCACAAGGGATTGGATCTTCACAAGTAGCAGTGCTTGAAGATGCCCAAACCCTAAATTTTTTTGATGTATTTATAAATTCCTGAGAATTATGTGTTTCAGCAGAAGAAATAATACCATAAATATTCTTTGAAATACCTGATGTAGCTTCCTTTGCAGCATTGCTGGTCTGCCTTAGTGAAACCCTAGCTCTTCTCAAAATCTCTTTTGGATCTGAAATAGGTGTTGTTGGTGGCCCTTGAGGGTTTTCTCTGGTACTTGATCTTCTTGAAGCCACCTTATTTCAATGGAGTCACCAGATAGATTATTACAACTAGAATAGTGTCCAAGATTTGTCTATTATCAAAGCAAGGATCTATGTCATCTCCCATGGAAGTTGAGCTTCAGTCTCCTCTTCCCGGCAACAGCACCAATTTGTTATCACTCCAGAAAACTCCTCTAGGTTGTAGCTCAAGGATGCCTAGTAACTTACAATGTTTTTGGGGTTTTCTAAAATGGATCAAGTCAGGTGACCTATATGAACTTCTACTCTCAAGACATGGATGAAAATCAATCAAGTACAAGGATTTTAGTTACCACTATTTAGAGGTTGACAATATGGTGCATGGATGGAGAACTCATCATGCTGGCAAATTCATACATAAAACAGTTAAATATAAATGGCTAAATCATGATAATGAAAGCACTTATAATTCAAATCACATCAACATGCCAATAGGGTGATATCTATCAGACATTAATTCACTTGAATATAACTTGAATAACACATTTAGGCATAAGCACAGAAAAGACAGAAATGGAAGTTGAACAAATGATAACAAAAGAGCTTATATTAGGTCATGAGCAAAATGAGAAGCTTGACAATAGCAATGGTCTACAAGTCCCCGAAGTCAAACCCTTTCATTAAAATAAGTATTAGGCTTTATATCCTTTACAAAAATACTCATATCCTGAAAACTTTGATCTGATTTAACAACAATGAAGAAAATAATTATTTTTTGCAAAATTAGGTTAAAAAGCCCTAATTAACTACTAGTCTAACTAACTATAGAATTCATTCACTATATGAACCTTTTGATAACTAAAGTAACTACTGGAAATCACTGCCACTGGTCCTCTACTGGTTAAGTCAGTATTTCACTTTAACAGCTAAGTGTTGGTGGCCCTTTCTCCCTTTATGTCACAGCAAAACTGAAGCATACCTTCCATGATTTTATCTTCAGCATCTTTCATATTTATACTTTGTCCCTGAGCCATCCATGTTCTCCCAAAACTAGTCCTGTGTGCCAAACTTTTTATATTATTCCTTTGCTTGATTTTGGTTGTTAAGAGGGTAAAATATTAGAACCATTAGCTACTGAAATCAAGGCTTTCGGTGGCTAATGAACTACCTCAATGCCCGCCTAAGACACCGAAAGCCCTGTTCTTCAAAAATTCTTGGGCCATCTTCAAAACTATTCTGTCAAGTTTGTTTGCTTGTCTTTCTCATTCAACAGGCTCTGTGTTAGGAAGGTTAACAGCAATTTGGATTGCTTCTGGAGGCTGAAGGCTTACTTCAGCTTCAGCTAGGGTTTCCAACACTAGGTGGGTGTTAGGGTTTAGCTTGGCCTCCTTCATCTGCAGTTTCTGAAGACTATCCATCCCATATAATCTTGTGTTGTCTTTTAGGTACCTTGTATTCAATATCTTTAAGAAAATATACCTTTCTCTCTGCTCTAGGTAAGATTTATGTAGCAGCTTGTTCCTACTAGTCAATGTAGCATTATTCCTATTTACCTCTCTGACCAAAACTTCCATCTCATACACTTTCCTCAGCAAATAATTTATCTTTTGAGTCTTGGGATTGCTAGAGTAAGCCTTCTCTGTTGGTTCATCTTTCTCTTTGGGTGTAGGCGATGGTAGTTCTTGAATCTCTTCTACAACCTGCAAAGCTAGGTCTGCACCTTCTTCTTGTTCGTCTTCTGAATATGAGCAGGGAAGGTTCAAAATATTCTCACTGTGTGTTGCAGATTCTTGGACATTTTCACTGAGATCTAAGTTTCTTTTGACCTTCTTGGCTCTAGAAGAGGAAGGAGGTTGTTTTGCTGGTGCTAGGGATATAGCTCTTCTCTTTCTTTTCCCACTTCTTGGTGTGATGGACTTTTTGGCAGGAGACTTCCCATTTTCTTCTAGTTGTAGGCCTATTTAAAAACCATTCCAAAATAGGAAATAAGGCCGTGCCATATTCCTCCTTTTCAGCAACTCTGGGATCAAAAATTGGATAAGGCCATGATGGGATAGTCTGCTAGCAATATTGGTTGGTTGAGCCTTCACCTAGTGTGCCATATTTCCCAAACTCCTATGTAAGTAAAAGGGAAAATTTAGTGGGATTTTACCTATGAAGTGGTTCATCAGTTTAAAATGGTAGATCATGCCTCTGTTGTATCTCCCTTCACATGTTATGTAGACCACAATGGCCTTCAGGAGTTGCTGCCACCTCTCTTCTAGCCAGGAGGATGGTACACTCTTCTTCCAAAAAACCCCTCTATGTTTAGGCTTTAGATAAGATATGAACTCCACATATTTTGGTATGATAGTCTTAAACCACTTCTCTCCTGTACTAGGGAGTTCATGCAATTTAGTAATTAGGGTTTCATCTATGTGGAATTCGTCTTTGCCTATGACTACCTTGGAGCCATCGAATGAGAGAGAAAATGCCTCAGCCACCTGTCGATGTGAACCTTGAATCTTCTCACAAAACCTATGGCAGCCAACATCTTTGAACAATTGACAGACCTCTAGATGTGCCTTGAGGTAGCTGATATCTCCCAACTCTTGCCTAAGAGCAGGTTCTCCCTTCTTCATCTTTTCTGAATGCTACTTCTATGTACCTGCAACAATAAAACTCAAGCTCTGTGGAATAATGTCTTTTAGCACGCTACCTCTAAGAGATATTTTTCTGGTGGAGAGAAATGGTCAATTCAAGGGTGGGGTGTACTGAATATTTGGAACTGATTATGAGGGCTTCATCCTTCATGATTGAGGCTGAGGTCAGAGGGTGATGTCTTCAGATGATCTTTTCGAGACCCATTTCCCAGAAATGATATTAAAATCAGTCTGGATACTTGTTGGGATTTTCTGTAGCTCTGTATATAGGTGGAGGGAGAAGGAGGGTTTCATTGCATCAGTCATCATTTGTTTCAAATCATGACCTCGTTACTCATTCCCTCATGCAGTTACATAGCCTCATGTCCTTTCGGTGGTTTATCATAAGTTTACTAATCGTTGTCTTGCTGATGGGGTTTGATTTAATCGATTTCTAAACATTTCTCTCTTTTACCTTTTCGGTGGTTAACAGTCTTCAGGAATTTGTCTACAAGTTGCTGAAAAGATGGCTTTCGGTGGCTAATGAAACGATAATCCTTTCTCCTAAGCCACTGAAATTGTTTTCCAAATGTCACGGTGAAACCTAGCTTTTGGCGGATAGTGGCCTCACTGAATATTCCTTTTAACCACTGAAAGCCTATCCTTTTGGTGGCTAATGAACTGTAAGATCTTTCTCCTAAGCCACCAAAAGTGCATTTTCCCCAATGCCCCTTTGCCTACTTTCGGCGGTTAACGCCCTTTCTTGAAATGTTCCCTAAGCTGCCAAAAGCAACACTTTTCGGTGGCTAATGAGATGTCTAAAGTCTTGCCTAAGCCATCGAAAGTTCATTTACGAATGTCACATTCTTTCTGCTTTCGGCAGTTAACACCCTTCTCGGCCCATTTACTAAGCTGTCGAAAGCAACACTTTTCGGTGGCTAATGAGTTGTTTGAAATCTTGCCTAAGCCACCGAAAGTGTTTTTACCATTGAATTGATGGGGCCCGTTTTCGGTGGTTAACCTTTACCCTGCATTAAACTGTTAGCTTCCAAAACAAAGCCTTTCGGTGGCTAATGGGCTATTAAGAACCCCGCATAAGCCACCGAAAGCTAAAACTTCCAATTTCTTCAACCATAGCACAAATAGAGACTTCCGATTTGTTAGTCACCTTTAAATATTTTATGCCATTACTCGAATTCTTCATACTATCAAAATAAAATTTATTTAGGGAAATAACACTTTGTGTGACCATGAAGTTTTGCCCTCATTCACCGTTAGTCAACAAAAACATGTAAATCTGCCTTACAATTGGCCACTACAAGTCCAAAATTCATGTGACGGAAGTGCTGGGATGCTTTATACAAGAGACTCTTAGATGCGCTAAGATGATGCATTATTATGCATTGGATGGGTGCCTGTACTACTGCCCATTTTGTCCACAGGTTTACCCTCTTTATGACGATGAGTAAGGGACCATCACAACAAAACTAATGACTGAAAGATATCAATGAAGGATTCGTAGAGTTCTGATAACAATGATCTCTCCAAGCATTATGATCATCCACATATAAAGTATAACACAGTGTAGTAGAGTCAACAATGTAACCCAATCTCGAATATTGAAACAAATCAATAGAAATAATTACTCGTCGTTATAAAATTTATTATATTACTAATTATAAAAGGAATGAATAATTATGCATGCATGAGCCAGTGGCATATTCAAGCAAATGTTTATATAGATATGAGATGGGAATGTTTAAACGTCCGAAGCCATTATTTTGTATGCTTTATTATGTATTCCTAATTAATTACATTATTGATGATCACCCATGAAAGTAAGTGTTATATTAATAAATGTATTATATTATATTAGTGAGGAAGTGTATCTTAGTGGATGATTATATTTTGTAAATTAAAAACAAATGGATTTTATACTTTAGAAGTAAAGATTAGTTAGGAAGGAAATGTTTTATGATTTGAATGTCATTTAAAAATCAATGAATGTGGAATAATCTATTTCATAAAATTGAGGTTATACCATGTTTTATATATCTAAAACAAGATTGGATAATAGAGTAATCTTGTGTCCAAAATGATGTCTTACTACACTAGTTTATATTGTAAATAAACTTATGGTAAGATAAATTCATAATGTAGGGTCATGGAAAGGGAACAAATGATATTTTCCTTTATATTAATCGATATCTAATACAAACTAATAGGCGAAGATGAGAGAAAATCATATCTATGATCCTAATTATTGTATAGTATACAATGCACTAGTGAAACTCTAAGGTGATTAATAAATACATTAATTGATTAAGGATTGATCAAATAACCCTTGAATAAAATTGATTACAATAGATGTTGATAACTTATGTTAGCTAAATTATAATGACATTTACCAAATGTTGCAATTAACATATTGAAATAAAGTTTAGAGTAGGTAGAACTTAGGCAAGGTCTTCATGACTAGCCATTTCTATGTGTAAGGGGTATAATTGTGTCCTTGACATAGAAACACCTCTTCATTGATGAGTGGTGGCCATGGTGGTTGGATAGGAATTTAGGTGTTATGCTCATGGTTATGATATGCTTAACGAGTAAAATTTTATATTAAGATGATGTGCTCCATATTAAATGAAAACTAACATAATAAAATACCAATGGGATGACTTGTCACAACATAATTTGTGGAGTGATAGCCTTCTTCTTAATTTTTATTTTTGCATAGTGGGACCTGGCACATTTTTTGTTTGGGGGAAGTAGGTGGTTGTTTCAAGCCTGTTAAACTCATCATAAAAAATCTCTTGGTTACACACTCCTCTCTATTCAGATCATTCAGATAGTCTCCTTTTAGAGGGTCGACCACTGAAAGGGTTGACCCTCTCTCCCTATTATGCAATCATTACATAAATACGCATTATGATAAAAAAAAACTATGATATAAAAGCTTCCATTAATATCTATATACATAAAAGCACATAAAAATTTGTTTTTGTAAATAAATCAAGTTTTAAAACAACTTCAGAAATAATAAAAAATAAAAAATTAAATTAAATTAAAAACTAAACATATAAATAAATAAAATGTATTAGGTAATAAAAAAATCATAAAATGATAAATGAATGATTATTGCGCTAACTTGTTTTCACAAGTTGCTCAGAAATAGGTTTTGACGAGAAGGGTCGCCACTTTCAGGTATAAAAGCATTTCATTTATTTTCTTTGACTTTGTTTGTTAAGCACATATTTTTTTGTATTTTCAATTCTCTCATAAGTTGGTTGAAGGAAAATGCTAACCTTTTGTAGATTTAAAGATGAACGAATGGCATGCAGAAATAATTTCCAGAATCCCAGAAGATTTTCAGAAAAAAATGTTCCATTGAAAGCTTGAAGAAGTTGAATTTCCACTATGTCATGAAATTTGATGTCACAAAGAAACATTTTAGAAACCAATTACGCAATGTCATGATTACTTATCCTTCTCCTTCCAAGCTTGTTCATCATCCATGTTAGAGTATACTTTTTCTTCCTTATACATCATAGCTTCCCACATGTCTACCTTTCTGAGTCGCACACATTTTTCCTTATTTTTAGTTCATCTTTTTCCTTTTGAATAAAACCATTAAGCTTCCTTTCCATGACTACATTTCTTTGTTATCCCTTCCATAAAAAATGTACTATCTTTCATCTATAGTCCTACCACTCATTATGTACAACTCATGTTGATTGACGTGGGATTCCTTAAGGCCCACCTTTCAACAAGTCTTACCCCATCAACCTCAGCACCTTATCTGGGATAGAGACAAGAGTTCATTTTTAGTACCTTCAGGGTTGCATGCCTTAATGGAAAGTTCTATCACTGACAATCATGGGAATACATCAATGTCCCTTGATCGTTAGATCTTGCAAGTGGCTTGACATGAACTCATTTATTAGTAGTTTGCGCGATGTACTTAGGTACCTTGGAACTCATTGACATCAATGGTGAGATTCCCTCGCATTGGTTGACGACATTCATTAATGGTCGGTAATCCAATGAATTCTTTCCATGTTCGACATTGAAACATTTGTTCACATCGTAAGAATTGTACCATCGGGTTTTGTAGCAAGTGAAGACTATATATTTTTCATGACATCATCAGCATTTTTACAGCAGCATACTTCCAACCACATGAGAGTATCGCAGTTCTACTTTTAGCTCTCATCTTTTACTTCATCCAACCAAGCAGTAGTTCTGATTTCTTCATTTCACATTCTATGATTCAGCAGTAACAACCACATTCCTATTGCACAAATTCATCAACTTTTTGGGTAAGTGGAGGTATGTTGTTTTGTAATCTTTAACCATGTAATTCCTTAAATGCTATAAAATGAATGAGTTTGGAAAATTCCCTCATTACAACTCCTTTCTCCTTTTCATATACCTAATACATATTAAGTTTGAGGGGATTATTCATTACCATTTTTAGATATTCATGATCTCAATTACCCTTAATCAACATGTCTTTCCCAAACTATGTTGTATATATTGGCATCATTCATAATATGAAGAAAAGGATTTTTACTATACATTGATTGTTCATCTTTTCTAATGCATGTATACTTCTACAATCTTATGTATTGCAACAAAAATACAAATAAAACTAGCAAATGTTGTCAAAACAGGAACCAACATTTGTTATGGTTGTCACACAAGAACCAGCCACAAAAATATATAAAAGAAAAAGAAAAAAAAAGAAAAATTGCTGCTACTCAAAATCATGAAATGATTTACTGTTACATATCATCATGTAAAGCCTAGATACAAAGCCAAAAGTTAAAAAATCAATGCATACTTGCATGAGGACATGCAAACAGTCAAGTTGGGGGGAATGTTGAGCCGCGAAAAGACCACATTTGATTCATTTCTCCTATACAATTTGTCACCTTATTCCTATTTTTCCTTTCATAAAAGCATTAATATTCACTACTTTCATAATAAATATGGGTTTATATCACCATTTTCCAAATCATTTATTTTTGAGTATTCTGAGTGATTTTGTGGTTAATTATTGAGAAAAGTAACATATTTTCATTATACTTTAAAGTTGGGCGAGTTTGGTGATGTTTACAGGTGTATTTGAAGACTTTAGCAAGCTCAAAAGTGACCATGTAGCCTCATATTCGAATTTCATCTTCTAGATGTGTCTAACTTCAAGGAGAAGATCATGGAAGTGTGGAGAGAATATCTCATCCAATATTTGTTGAGAATTTAAAGGGATGAGTTTTAGATTTGTTGATAATTTAGAGGGATGAGTTGTATATTTGTTGAGTATTTTGGGGGATAAGTTGAGAGAAAAGTGGATCTATAATTATGATCAATTATCTTGAATTCATGTATAAATAGGAGGGCTCTCTCCTCATTTGGTTAGAGGCCTCTTTAGTGGTTTTAGTAGTAGAGAACCGGTTCATCTTTTTAGATAGTCATGGATTTGATCCTAATGTAATAAATTCATGTTTTAAAATAGATATCTTGATTCCTTCATATTTTGATGTCTTGTTTATGAATTGATAGTATTGGTTTTTGATTACTTTATACCAGTTTATTTTATACAACTTCATGTTTTCTGCAATTAGATTTATTTTCATGTAATTTCATGTTTTCATAAAATAGATTTAATTTCAATTACATGTATTTTTTTATTACAATTATCTATAATTTTAGATTAGGTTCAGCGACACTGTGCCCCTGGATATACTTTGTTTGTACCTCACAAGTTTACGCTCTCTCTGGGTTGACAATTAAATCGTTGGAATTTTGTTATAATTTGTTTAATGTTTTTACCCAACACACGACACATAATTTTGTATCCGCGGTCAGTACACCATTTACATTTTACTTAGAAAGTTGTACCAGTAATCTGAATAGATCTCAACTGATAGGTTATCCTTCCCGTCATCTATGGAGCATTCGTTAATTCATCTGGAATTGATGAATTTTGAAGTGGTTGGTTACTTGAGTATTATGTTGCCAAGTGTCCATTTTGTGTCATGTTATATGTTCAAGGGAATTCAAGCCAGTGTCGTTCATTCCTCAAGTATTCTTGACCAATCATGTATGCCTTCCTTTTGTTAGTATAGAGTGTTGGATCTTGCAACTCTACCAAATTATATCAGCTTATTGATCTTAGTTTCGTGTCATTTAGTGTGGGATACATTAATTCCCTCCTTCTGACAAATCTATTCCTATCGACCCCAACTCATCATCTAGGAAAGGGATCTAGGAACCCCATTTAGTACCTTGGATCTTGCAGTCATTAGTGGCAGGTTTTCTCATGAACGATAGTGGGTATACATCAATGACCCCTAATTTATTGATTCTACAAGTGTTTGACATTAAAACATCCATTCAAACTTGTTAGTTTGTACTCAAATACCTTGGAGTCCATCATCATTATCAGTGGGCCTCCTCGTATTTTTTAACAGTATACATCAATGACCAGTAATCATATGGTGTTTAATTATGCTTGACAATCAGCTCATTTATTCGCATGATATAAACTCATACTATCGTTGGTTTGCTTGAAGACCTTGGAAAATATAATTGTATCACTCATTTATGCACTTCCCGAGTTGCGCAAAATTAGAATACCATGTCAAAGTACCATGAAGACCTGGATATGTTGCACTCATCAAATGTGGACTTATATGTTTTTACAAAATTTAATTTTTACATGGATCCACTATTTATTATTTGTGGTCATTCTTGTTTAATACTGAGCATGGGTATACCCACCTCAGGAATATATCATATATTTGGGAAATTTATTTGTTTCACTTGTAGCCGTTTCTCCAAATCCTATGTTCATAAACTACCCCTTTTCATCATGCCTTGATCATTAAAGAGTATCAATCCAAAGAGTATGAGAATGGAAGAAAAATCAATGTATTTCAGCCCTCAACATATCTTCAGACCTCACACATTAGGGGGCATCTGTTAACAATAAAACTAACACCCTCGAAGATGATGGTCTGAAAACGTATTTTCTTTTATCCTGCATCATGAAGACCATAATTTGGAACAAGTTCAGAGCTTTGATCTCTCATCGAACCACTACTTCCACAAAGGAAGATGGATGTGAAGACAAAGGTTTCTCTAAAATAATTCAATACCAAGAATACTTAAGGATCAAAACCTAGTTAGCAAAACTCCTAAAGTGGAAAGAATACATGGAATATGTAGTAATTGTCTTAAAACCCTGGAAATTCAAGTGAAATGCCTAAAAACTAAGGAAAGTGGGTTTTATTAAGGAAAGAACAAAAAATATTTAGAAGTATTAAACCCACATTCATGGTGAGTAATTGGAAACACAAATCCCAATGATATATATGAAAGGCATATGGGAGGAAAGAAAGAGGACAAAATAGAGAGAAAAGGCATGCAAGAGGAATGAGAAGATAGATAGAACCTTTCTTGCACATCATAGGTTGTTCGATCATTGGAATTAATGGAGAGGGGTAGTGTAGAGAAAGGGAGAAAGGTATTCACCCATTATTGGGTTGTAATCACTTTCCTCTTAGTTTAATATGATGCAATTCAAATTTCCTCTAAATATTGTGTTTCAATCCATGTTTGTTTCATGTATTTTTGCGACATTTAGCAAATATATTTCATGCTTTTTTGAAATATTTAAGATCTAGAGGTAAGGAGCTATATAGATGCAGCTAATGGATTCCTAAAGTCCATGGAGGCTAGAGCAAAAGGATCTTCACCAAATGGAACACTACAAGAGGTTACCTCCTCCCTTCCCTCTCTCTCTCTCTCTCTCTCTCATTTAAAAAAGTGTATAAATTTAAGGAAATTGTCCATAATTGCATATATTCTATCAGCAAGATTCACCCTTCCTATATTTAAGTATATATAGGTTGCAGACACATCCTGATGGTCAAATATACAAATAGAATATTTGCAATAATGGACAATTTTTTGAAATTTCTACACTTTTTCAAAGGAGAGAGAGAGAGGGAAAGGATGAGGTTACCTCTTGCAGTGTGCCATTGGGTGAAGATTATTTTCCTACATGCTCCATGGCCTTTAGGCCTCCATTATCATAATATAGCTTTTTCCTTACCTATATCTCTTAAAAAACTTCAAAAAAACATGAAATCTATCTACTTAATGTTGCAAAAATACAGGAAACAAACATGGATTGAAACACAATATTTAGGGGAAATTTGAATTGCATCATATTAAATTGAGAGGAAAGTTATTACAGCCCAATAATGGGTGAATCTATTTCTTGCTTTCTCTAAACTACCCCTCTCCATCCATGTCAATTATCAAAGAAACTATGATGTGCAAGAAAGGTTCTATCTATCTTCTCATTCCTCTAGCCTGCATTTGCTCTCTAATTTGTCCTCCTTCTTTCCTCCAATATTCCTTTCTTATATCATATTGGAATTTTTGTTTCTAATCACTCACCATGAATGTGGATTTAATATTTTGAATATTTTTTATTCTTTCCTTAATAAAACCCCCTTTCCTTAGTTTTTATGTTTTTTACTTGAATTTCCAAGTTTTTAGGACAATTACTACATATGCCATGTATTATTTCCACTTTAGGTGTTGTGGTAGCTAGGTTTTGATCCTTAATTAGTATTGATCTTGAATTATTTTAGAGAAACCTTTGTATTTAAATCCTTCTTCCTTTTTGGAAGCAGTGGTTCGATGAGAGATCAAAGCTCTCAACTTGTTCCAAATTCTGGTCTTCATGTTGTGGGCGAAAACAAGATATGTTTTCATACCATAATCTTCGAGGGTGTTAATTTTAATGTTAAAAAAACACTAGGGCGTGGTATTGTTAAAAGTTCCACCAAAATAAAGTGGACATAATAACACTCAACTCAAACCCCCAGAGGATTCATCCCCAAAATACGAGGAAATGGAATACATTTATTTTAGAGTGTCCAAGTTGGAAGATATGATTAAAGGAAATGTGAAAATTAATGACTTTTCTAAATTGGAAAAAAGATGGCTATTAAAGAGGATCTCAAAGGGATGGCTACTAAACAAGATATTCAAGACTTGAAGGAGTTTATCAAGGATATCAAACATAACTTTATTCCTCAATTGTCTACTCAAGAAGAGGATAAGGAGGAACTAGATGACTTATTCTAGTCACATCTGGAGAAAAGTTGATGATTTAATACAACATCACAGGTTTAATTCAAGTCCAAGAAACTACTTTATCCCCAAGATTGAGATGAGAAACTTTGATGGTAAGGATCCAATCACGTGAATTTTTCAGATGGAGCAATTCTTTGATCTACACTAGGTGCCCACTATGTAAAAGGTAACTATTGCATCCTTGTATTTAGAGCCTGATCAGTTTGTATGGTACTAATGGTTTTGTGATTGTAAAAAGGATTCTATTATTTCTTGTTCTATATTCACCGAAGAATTGATTGCACATTATGGGGATATAAAAAGAAACACTTTCTTCAGTCAGTTGGTAAATCTCAAGCAAAAAGGTTCACTTACTAATCACATCAAGCAATTTCAGCAGCTAAGTCTTAGAGTGAAGAATATTTTATAAGATAATTTATTAGATCTATTTATTGGAACCTTGAAAGATAACATTCAACATGAGGTGCATCTCTTTGAACCATCATCCCTAAAGAAGGATTTCATGATGGAAAGGAAAGTTGAAAATAAAAATATGGCAATGACAACTAGAAAGTACTTCACCAACACATATAGAGAAAATAATGTTCCTTCTTCCAAACTACCAGAAAGGTTGACACGCCAACAACTATATGAAAGAAGAGAAAAAGTATTATGCTTTAATTGTGATAGCAAGTACAGTAAGGTACATAAGCGCAACAAGAAGAAATTATTCTACATAGATTGTGAATAGAAAGTGTTGAGCCGCAAAAATACCACATTTAATTCATCTTTTATATACCATTTGACACCTTATTCCTATTTTATCCTTCCATAAAACCATTAATATTCACCACTTTCATAATAAATATGGGTTTATATCACCATTTTCCAAATCATTTATTTTTGAGTATTTTGAGTGAATTTGTGGTTAATTATTGAGAAAAATAACATATTTTCATTATACTTTAACGTTGGATGAGTTTTGTGATGCTTACAGGTGTATTTGAAGACTTTAACCAGCTCAAAAGTCACCACCTAGCCTCAAATTCGAATTCCATATTCAAGATGTGAGCTAATTTCAAGGAGAAGATAATGAAAATGTGGAGAGAATATCTCATCCAATATTTGTTGGAGGATTTGAAGGGATAAGTTGAGATAAAAGTGGATTTGTTGAGGATTTTGAGGGATAAGTTGAGAGAATAGTGGATCTGTAATTATTATTAGTTATCTTGAATTCATGTATACATAGGAGGGCTCTCTCCTCATTTTGGTTAGAGATCTCTCTAGTGGTGTGGAAGTAGAGAATAATTTAGAGTTAGTCATAGAATGGATTTTGATAGTTATGTAATGGAGATTATGCTTTGATGCAAATCATGTTACTCTCCCATGTTAATAGAGATTTTCATGATTTCCTTCTTATGAATTGTTAATGTAGATTTTCAGTTATGTCTTTCTTATGAATTGATAGTATTTATTTTATGTGAGCTCACAAGTTAATGTTTATTATTTTCAATTAGTTTATTTCATGCAATTTCAGCCTTTCTTTATTAAGTTAATTTAAGCAATTTCATGTTTTCTGTAATTAGATTTACTTTCATACAATTTCCTGTTTTCATAACTTAGATTCAATTTTAGCTGTAGAATAGGTTAGCAATACTCTTCCCCTGCATATATTTTGTCTATACCTCACAAGTTTATGCTCTCTCTGGGTTGACAATTAAATCATTGGATATATTTTATAAATTGTCTAATATTTTCCCCCAATAGGAAGAACCAAAAGAAGAGGAAGCATCTCAAGAAGAGGTGACTTCAGAAGAAATGGAAGAGGCTGCTTCAAAAGAAATTACTCCCACCGTATCTTGTCATGCATTGGCTGGAATTAGTCCTCAAGCTCTCAATATAGAAGGATACATTAGAAAGAACAAGGTAATAGCGTTGATTGATTCTGGTAGTACTGATAATTGCATTCACTGTAAATTATCCAAAGTTCTTAATGGGTTTGTTTATCCACCACAATAATTTCAAGTAATGATTACAGATGGAGGAACTATAAATTGCTCAGGGAAATGCCATAATATCAATCTAGATATGGGGGAATATGTATTGAATAGTACAATGATTGATATCCCAATGGGTGGTGTTGATTTTGTCTTTGGTGTCCAATGGTTACAATCATTGGGAATAGTGGCTTTTAATTTTCAAAAACTTTTCATGAAATTTTCATGGGAAGGTAAAGAATATGAGTTAATTGGTATCATAGGAAAACCAATCAAGGTGATAAGCTCTAATGGTATGAACAAGTTGTTAAAAAAGGACACCAAGGTATAGTGCAGAATTATGCTCATTAGATGTTCAAACCTCAAAATTCCATATCTGCCTAGATCTCCAAAGGGTCATGAATAAGCATTCCAAGGTATTTGAAGATATTGCCAAAGGTATTCCACCTATTCGTGACTTTGATCATGACATCCAATTAATTCCAAGCATTTTTCCTCCTCACATTAGACCTTACACATATCCCTATAGCCAAAAGAGTGGAATTGAGAATATGGTGGATGAAATGTTAGAGGCTGGCATTATTAGAGCTAGCCAAATTTCTTACTCTGCACCAGTGGTAATGGAACGTAAGACTGATGGATCATGGTGTATGTGTCCTTATTATAGATAGTTGCAAAAGAACACCATTAAAGATAAGTTTCCCATTCCCATCATTGATGAATTTTTATAATAATTACATGGATAATTTGTCTTCACAAAGTTGGATATTCATTCCAGGTATCATCAGATTCGAGTGAAGGATGAAGACAGCCCCAAAACAACATTCAAAACTCATGAAGTTCACTATGAATTTTTGGTCATGCCATTTGGTCTAATAAATACACCTTCCACATTTCATAGTTTGAGGAATTATGTTTTCAAGCGTTTCCTTATAAATTTTGTGTCGGTATTCTTTGATGTTATACTTATTAATTCTTGCACATGATCTAGGAACTAAGATTCAATCGCATCAAAGAGTTATTAACAATTACTCATGAATTGGAAATTTTCAGGAACCAAATAAGTTTCCTCTCTGTATATTATATAAACAATAAAGGATTACAATTCCCATGCATGAGCCATAGCTTAACTCAATGAAGAATTCGAATAACTAAGGGACAATTCGAATTCCCATGCATGAGTCTAGCTTAACTGACTCTTTGCCATGCAATACCACTCAGTTAACCACTTGACAAAAAACCTTAATTGACTCACCAATCCTAACTGAAGTTGGAGTGCAATAAATGACTTAATCTCAACTGAAGGAGATCAAACACATGTCATAGCAACCAACCATCAAGTGCTAGTACTGCATGACTCCAATAAACCTTGATGAGGTAAACTGAAGCTGAACTGACCATCAGAAGTTGGTGAAGGGGCCTAGTTCACACCAGTTCATTAAATAATAATAAAATAATCAATAAATAATGATTAAATAATATATTTAATGCATGGAGGTGCCTTAACTGACTGTAACTGATTAGTTGAACTGAAAGTAACCCCCAGTTAGCAATTAGTTGCATGAATGTCACTCAGATCACCCCTGGAGTGCTCTAGTTAGCCTCCTTGACTGTAGGAAAGGCTAAGTTAGCCTCCTTGACTGTAGGTAGGCGTGGGAGTGACTGGGATGATGGTAATTAATGCTCCTTGATGTCAATTAAACTTAGGATAGTGGTTTAACTAGGCCAATTTGACGGAAAAGAGTGTGTATGATGGTAGATGTCTCCAACACCCCCCCTTAAGCTATACTCAGGAAGAGTTAGAAAACATAGATGCATAAAATGCTAGGGCCCTAGAAAC
>LPNX011187685.1:471524-494283 GCA_001517045.1 Pseudotsuga menziesii
CGTCTCCAACAATACTAATATATATCAAGTCTTGGGAAGAACATGTTCAACTTGTTGACAGGGTACTACAACTACTAAAGGAGAAAGAACTGTATGAAAAACCATCAAAATGTTTCTTTGGGATAACGGAGGTAGAGTATTTGGGTCATATTGTATCTCATGAAGGTGTCAAGGTAAATCAAAAAAAAAATTAAATCAATGATGGACCGGTCGATTCCCAAAACCCTAAAGAATCTTTGAGAATTTGTAGGTCTGACATGGTACTACCACAAGTTTGTTCGAAACTATGGAAGAATAGCATCTCCTCTAACATCGTTACTGAATAAATATGCATTTTCTTAGATTCCAGAGGAAACCTAAGCCTTTCAACAACTCAAAGAAGCCATGTGTAAAGCTCCTATTTTGGAGAAGCTAGAATTCACAAAAACCTTTATTGTGGAATGTGATGCTTCACAAAATGGAATTGGAGCTATACTAATGCAAGAAGGATAGCCTATTTCCTTCACAAGTCATCCAATGAAGGGGAAGAACTTAAAAAATACCATTTATGAGAAGTAAATGTTGGCAATACTACATGCCTTGAAGCAATGGTGCCCCCACCTTATAAGGAGAAATTTCAAGGTTAAAACTGATCATGATAGCCTTAAATACTTCTTGGAACAAAGGATATCTTCAGAAGAGCAACAAAAATGGGTAACAAAGATGTTGGGATATGAATTTGAAATCATCTAAAAAAGGGGGAAGAAAAATGTTGTCGCAGATGCAATCTCTAGGAAAGATGAGGATCTTCAAGCATTACTCTATGCTATTTCAATCATCCAACCAGATTGGATAATAGAAGCTATGGATGAATAGAAAATTGACGAAAAAATATGGACATTTTTTCAAAAGCTGCAGCAGGATCCCAGTGCCTCCAATACATTTAGGTGGAAATATGGCTTTCTATGGTACAAGGATTGCTTATACCTTGGTAAGAGTTCCCAGCTCAAGAAAACAGTACTTTCTGAATTCCATTCTTCACTGATAGGAGGGCACTCAAGTTTCTTAAAAACATACAACAGGGTAAAGAAAGATTTTTTGGGATGGTATTAGAACTGCTGTTCAGAAATTTGTGGTAAAATGTTTGGTTTTCCAACAAAATAAAGTGGAAACAATTAAGACTCCTGGTCTCCTAAAACCACTTTCCATTCCAATCCAAAGGTTGAAAGAGGCATCAATGGATTTTATCACATGTTTACCAAAGTATGAAGGAAAGAGCATAATCATGGTGGTTGTTAATAGACATACTAAATATGCACACTTATGTGCACTATCTCACCCCTTTAAAGCAAGTTTGATCATAAATTATTTTATGGAGACAGTACAGAAACTACATGGTACACCAAATATGATAGTAAGTTACAGGGATCCCATTTTTACTGGAAATGTTTGGACCAAATTATTTTCTTGTTTGGGTACTCAACTGGCTCATATCTCATGTTATCACCCTCAATCTGTTGGACAGACAGAGATAGTAAGATAATGTTAGGAAGGGTATCTTCGATGTTTTGCAGCGGATAAAAAAACAGGATGGGTCAAGTGGTTACCTTTTAAAACATGGTGGTATAATACTTCTTTCCATACATCATAAAAAATGACCCCATTTATGGGCTTGTATGGCTACCATCCACCATCCATAACATCTGCACTAAGAGACTCTACTGTTTTGTTGAGGTCTAGAAAATCACAGGTAACAATAGTTAGGGATTCTCCCTAGTAAACGTTCCCAATTATCCCATTACTATTTGGTATGGGGAATCCGTCTGGTTTACAGTCTGACTACCATAGGTCAAAGTAACCAAAAATAAAATGTTTTACTGGTTACGGCCCGGTCCACCATGTATATTTTTAGTTTTTTATTATTTAAGTATGAGGTGCAAGTTCCTGTATAAGAATGCAGATTGATAGAGAATACAAGGAGTGGTCACAATGTGATGCACAGGTTCTTACCTCTCGTCTTAACTCTCTTGCATTTAAATCACACACAGTAAGAAAAACTAAAACTAACTATCTAACCTATCCCTATGGAGCAAGATTATTATTCATCAATGAGTAATGTGTTTTGTGCATGCATTAATAAATATCACAAATAGTTGTTACTTATTTCAAAATACATGAACATTTATATATATATGAACAAACAGATAGCTAATTGTTTATTAACAACATTCATTACTCATAGTGGAAATTTCATAGAATAAACCAAAGAGCATTCATACAAGAACATAGGTTCAAAGAGTTAGAACGATCTCACAGTTAATGGACACAAAGCTGAAAATGAAATAGTTCACATTCAACACATCCATGGCACAACATTTGAAAAGTTCCACCAAGCTTTCTCCAATAGGAAACTTGTAATTCTTATTGCAAAAGGAAATAGTTCTTCTTACAACATGTTCTCACAAATATCAATGGGAAAAAGTCCCTTGTTCTATCTAACTCTCCTATGCTTATACTACAAGCAAAACTCTTGGGCTACCCCTCGGTAACCTTTGGGCTTCCCCCAACCGTTCAGTCCCACAATTTGTCTTTAGTGAGTGCTCATGATTTATTAAATACGTTACATTTCAGGTTAATATTTTAAGAGCACTTTGTAAAGAGGGACCAGCTTAGTAACTGATGAACCTTTTCCAATCCTGGGCCTCTATTGCTAATGATTCTGCTCAATAATCCGTTGGTCTTTTGATCTCAGACCTTCACTATCTTCTCTTTGAGCAACATCTCTGCTTCTTGCTTTCTTTTCTTCAGCCAACTCCCTTCTGCTTTGTCCTTTAGATAATCCTTCTTCACAGCAGCAGTCATCAAACTAGGTCTAGAAAAATCCTCTAAGTACGTCTGTAGTTAAAATGAAAAACTCAACATTAATACAGACCGCATTCAAGAAAACGTAAACCACACTATAAATAAAACTAATCATTAAATGTGAGGCCTTGCACTATGTTCTCATCGTGAAAAATATATCATGATAAAAAGAATTAGAAACCTATGTTGCCCATAAAATAGAGTAAAAGCACACAAACATGGTGGGAAAAAACCCCTATCGATGGTCGAAACCACAAAATTATCGGCAGGATAGTCCTATTCACAGCCGCAATGGCGGGCTTCAAACAGACTACGGGTTCTGCAAGACTATCAAGTCTATCGACGTCAAGGAACCTTAATGCTAAGTAATGGCGACTCATGCCTCAACATCTCTTCCATGTTGGCACTTCAGAACTAAATGCTACCATAATCATGCATCGAAAGTCAGAACCACTAAAAACTAAACACATCGGCATTGGCGAGTGGAAGGACTAAGTGTTAAAGGTCGAAAAAAACATAGTCATCGAAAAATAAAAAGGTTTGAACAATAAAAACCACAGAATTGGTGAGGATTAAAACTATACATCGGGTCATTCTTCGTTTCCCTTTTGAAACGTCGGTGGCATAGATAACTAATGCCCCGACACAAACATTAATAGACTTTCGACAGTGAAAAATCAAAAGTTAAGCATTCAAATAAAACAAAGACTACACGTTTTCCACGGTGTCGGTGAAAAAGACAATAATATTAGATCATTCAACTCCCAAACAGTGGCAAAGAAAAGTTGAATGGGCTTCCACAACAATAAAAACGTCGACGATCAGAGGTTCTAAAACTATGAATCGATGGACTTACAACTAAGCACAACCACAATGTTGACGAGACAAACAATAAGACCTCTGTAATGGTGACGTTGTTTGAGCTAGAACCCTGATTCACTATTCAAAACACCTCTGACAGTGATAAGCAAACATAAAAACAAAGTGTTAAGTGCTCAAAAATCCTTCACCTGGGCAGCATTAAAGTTAGTTCGTTTAACCTCCAATACAGCGGCGTCATAGAGAACTAAAGTTCCGACTCAGACTTCAACTGACCTCCAATAGCGATGAAGGACAACCATTTCAAATAAAAAAGAACATCATTTCAAATCAAAACTTTAAACTCCATAGTCAAAGCATTGGTAGACAAAACGGTTTTCCGAAAAGCAAGAAAACAGTTGACCTCAATTCAACTTCAAACGATCCAAAATTGTAGCAAGGGAATAAAAACAGAGTTCTAGAATCTAACTAATCTTAGACAAGATAAAATCAAAAGGAGAGTCCAAAATTTAAAAATTTGGGAAAAATTTGCAGCCGTAACAATGGGCTACTACCTAGTCAATCCAAATCTCTAGACAATTTCTTCCTTAAGTAACAAACTGTTTGACAGTAAAAACAACATGTTGAATTCTTCTAGATGTCTGGATTTCCCAAATGGAAAATGTATGTACTTTTAATCATTGATGACAATCCAGTTTAGGGATAATGGGAACCAAGATTTAAAAGTCTAGATAACTCTTTTGAGTCCAGGAATATGAATTTCATTTTTTACCTCTATCTTCGGGTAGCTTCCATCTTGGACACCACAGGATTGTACACCACAGGATTGTAACATATGGTAAACAAAAATATTCATTTGTTCCTCATTCCCATGTCATTTTGCACTTGTTGTGCTTTTGGACTTTTGTCCTTTCTAAGTCCTCCTACATGCCTTTCTTTCTAAATTTTTTTATTCAGGATCCTCTATCCATAGTGTCCTTTTGTGTGAGAGATGAATTTAAATTTCAGCTCATGGACGGAGAAGAAATTTGGCAATTTTTTGTATTGATATGGTTTAGTACTTTGTTCTGATACATATTGCTTTCTTAGGATAATTTTTACTCTTATTTTCCTTTTGGCTCTCAATTCTTGACATGGGATCATTTATATATAATATATTGTTTACCCTGCTTCCTTTCTGTGGGTCTTTTGCTGTCACTCCATAGGACATTTTAAATGTGAGTTGGATGGAGCCTCGAAATAGTATTCTAGACCTTTTGATCCTAAATTAATTTACAAGGATTAAGTAGGACTTCAATGTGTTCATAGCCATTTAGGAAAATTGCTAAACTAGAAGAAATTCTTTTAGATAAATCAATAGTACACAGTCTTATAATCAAGGATTTAGTTAATCTAGAATTCTGATGCTCTCCATGCAACCAAAAGCTTGCTTCTTTTATTGAAATCAGTCAAAATCTAAACTAAAAACAAACAGAAATAAAATAAATAAAAAATAAACAACCAAGCAATAAATTTATTTATGTACAAGATAATCAAGAAAATAAAATTTGAGAACTAAACAACTAACTGGTTAGTTCTCTTCCCACCCTTCTAAATCTGGAAACTTGTAGGTTAAGGGGCTAGGCTTGACTGAAAAGGCCTACCCATTATCAAAAACTACATCTATTGGTCTTGAAAAAACTATATCTGAAATTAAATCTACTATTTTACAATCAATCTCATCAGGCCATGAAAACTAAAGGAGATCGAGCTGGGTGTCTGATGTACTGCTAGCTTCTTTCACTTGGTAGTTTCCCGGTTCTAACTCAATTAGATAATTTCCCAACACATAAATCATTGGTTCATTCTTACCCTCCAGGTGAGTAACATTGTGCTTCATGTGGGGTTATCTTAATACCTTTATTTGATTGGGACTTCCTTTATAAGGCAACCACAGATGTGACCAATCTGATGAAAAATATCCATTTAGCTTTGCTGACCAATACTGACTCAAAATAAGTCCATAAGCCTGAGGTATGTATTCTACTACAATATCGATGAACTGACATACCTTTTCATTTGAACATAATTGAATCAAAACATCCTCCATTTCCCCAATTACCTTCACATTTTCCCTGTCTAATTGAATAACCTACCAGGTATATGGTTTAGATCATCCATTGATCTTTTTACAGACTGAAAGAGGCATAACATTGACTAATACCCCGGAGTCTACCAAATAGTTGTGCACGTTGTGGTTGAAAATCTCAAAGGTTAAGAGAAATGGTGGGGTTTTGTACCTAGATTTACCTTCCCCACTTGCTTCACCAACTCCCTCTTCCGATCAATTGTCAGTGGGAATCTTTTTCTTCAAGCACTTCAAGTGATTTTAACAATTTTTCTTTCTGTTGAGGCACATTACACATTTCAAACAGTGAGATATTGGCCTTAGCCCTTTTAATATCTTCCACAATATTATACTCCATCTTATGTTCTTCTAGATTATTTTTTACATTATCAATCTTCTCTTCGACAGGTTTAACAGGAATGTTGATTTGCTTTGGATTTTGACTCGTAATAGTGGATTCAGGAATTTTGTCAGTTGTGGTGCTTTTCTAAATTTTCTTCACAATCTCTTGAAGTCTCTTAATTTTCGGGAGTATTGAACTGTCTTATTTTATCAAACCTTGAATTCTTGTTGTCACATTTGTTTCTAATATATTCCCATGTTTTAGATTGATTTCGTCTTTTGTATCAAAAAGTGAGACACAGTCCCATAAACCCATAGCATCATCCTCTTGTTTTTCCATGGATTTACTACCCTTTTCTTCCTCATTATCAGCTTCTATTAGTTTAGAGTCCAATAGCTGATTCATTACTAATGTCATCGGGTTGATCCATTAAGGGAAATGTTTTTTGGAATGAGGCTGCCGATGAAAGGTGTAAAAGTTGTCCATACCCACCTCAGTTAAATTCATTGATGCAGGACTGTGTGGAGGAGTTTTAAATTGATTTTTATCTTCTTTCGTTTCATAGTAAGGCTTATAATATTTCGGTGCTTCCTTTTCTTTTTCCAAATCTATCACTCTATTAGATAGCTTTTGCATCATCTTCAACATCCCCTCAAAGTCATGTGATTGCTTATCCTTAGGCTCAGAATAATCTTCTATGCTCTCTTTTTTAGCTTCTACCCTCTCAGCTTATTCATAAGTCTCTGACAATGTAGGCTTGACTGACATCTTAGAAAACATGGCCAGTTCAAGCCCAAGAGCTGAAGTATAGTATTCAATGAAAACTTTATCTAAGGGCTCATCAGCTGCAGAAAAGTTCTTTATATAAGCAGTAAATCTTTGAGTAAAACTATGCACTTTTTCTTTTCTTTATTTCTTTAAAGTGCATAACCCTTTCATTAGAGCTGCATAGGTTTTTTGGGCTGCATATTTACTTCTGAATATTCTTTCAAATGTGTCCCAGTCTGTGATTGAGTTTGCAGGAAGAGAAAAATACCATGAAGCTGCTGCTCCTTTCAGGGTATGTGGAAACAATATGCAAACTACATCTTCATGTTCTCCATCCTTTAGTCCTTCTATAGCCAAGTAAAAGCTTTGCAAATGATCATCTGCTAAAATATTTTCACTTGGGTCAAACTTGGGCAGCATTTTCTCAAAATCCTGAGGTAAGTCATGTAAAGGGGGTGCCAAGTTTAAGGGTGACCTGGCCTTCCAAGCAAGTGGTGGATTTGGTGGGTTGGGTCGCTAATTTGTGTTTACACTTGCCATGAGTCTGGGTGGAGAATGAGGTGGTGAATGAATAGGGGTTTGAATAGGTGAACCATAAGGTGTATCTGGGCTCACTTGATTCAAAGGATGAACAACTTCCTATAAGGTTGTTTCTACCAATTCTTCAAAATCTCCAACCAACATTGCGTCTTCCAATATAGGATGATTTTTTTTCTTATATTCTCTTCTGGGCAAGACGAGAATAAATGGTAATCCTCGAATCTTCTTCACATATGCCCTAGTATGTCTTCTTAGATCATTAACTACTTTCTTATTAACGGAATAAAGATGCTCTTTACCCTTCTCTTCAGGAAATGGGTTGGGAAACAAACTACTTTAAGAACTATCATCGATGGAATAATCTTGTCAAAATAAGTTTCCTCGGCCAACCATGCACTGGTTGCCCTCCTTCTAGCGCCAAAAATTGTTGAGGCCTAGAAAATCACAGGTAACAATAGTTAGCGATTCTCCCCAGTAAACATTCCCAATTATCCCATTACTATTTGGTATGGGGAATCTATCCAGTTTACGGTCCGCCCCTTTAGGTCAATGTAACAAAAAATAAAAGGTTTTACCGGTTACAGCCCAGTCCATCTTGTATTTTTTTAGTTTTTTATTATTTAAGTATGAGATGCAAGTTCCTATCTAAGAATGTAGATTGATAGAGAATATGAGGAGCAGCCACAATGTGATGCACAGGTTCTTACCTCTCATCTTAACTCTCTCACATCTAAATCACACACAGAAAGAAAAACTAAAACTAACTATCTAACCTATCCCTATGGATCAAAATTATTATTCATCATTGAGTAATATGTTTTGCGAATGCATTAAGAAAAATCACAGATAGTTGTTACTTATAGATATATGAACAACCAGATAGCTAATTGTTTATGAACAACATTCATTACTCATAGTGGAAATTTCATAGAATAAACCAGAGAGCATTCATACAAGAACATAGGTTCAAAGAGTTAGAATGATCTCACAATTAATGGACACAAATATGAAAATGAAATAGTTCATATTCATTCAACACATCCATGGCACAACATTTGAAAAGTTCCACCAAGCTTTCTCCAACAAGAAACTTGTAATTCTTATTGCAAAAGGAAATAGTTCTTCTTACAACATGTTCTCACAAATCTCAATGGGAAAAATTCCCTTGTTCTATCTAACTATCCTATACTTATACTACAAGCAAAACTCTTGGGCTAACCCTCGGTAACCTTTGGGCTTCCCCCAACCGTTCAATCCCACAATTTGTCTTTAGTGAGTGCTCATGATTTATTACAATACGTTACATTTCAGGTTAAGATTTTAAGAGCACTTTGTAAAGAGGGACCAAATTAGTAACTGATGAAGCTTTTCCAAGCCTAGGCCTCTACTGCTAATGATTCTGCTCAATAATCCATTGGTCTTTTGATCTCAGGCCTTCACTATCTTCTCTTTGAGAAACATCTCTACTTCTTTCTTTCTTTTCTTCAGCCAACTCCCTTCTGCTTTGTCCTTTAGATACACCTTCTTCACATCAGGAATCATCAAAATGGATATGAAAAAATCCTCTAAGTACATCTGCAGTTAAAACGAAAAACTCAACACTAATACAGACCGCATTCAAGAAAATGTAAACCACACTATAAATAAAACTAATCATTAAATGTGAGGCCATGCACTATGTTCTCATCGCGAAAAATATATCATGATAAAAAGAATCAAAAACCTCTGCCACCCATAAAATAGAGTAAAAGCACACAAACATGGCGGGAAAAAACCCCTATCGGTGGCCGGAACCACAAAAGCATCGGCAGGATAGTCCTATTCATAGCCACAAGGGAAGGCTTCAGACAGACTACGGGTTCTGCGAGACTATCAATTCTATCGGCGTCGGGGAACCTTAACACTAAGTAACGGCGACTCACGCCTCAACATCTCCATCATTTCGGTGCTTCAGAACTAAACTCTACCGTAATCATGCATCGAAAGTCGGAACCACTACCAACTAAACACATTGGCATCGGCGAGGCGATGTACTAAGTGCTAAAGGTCGAAAAAAACATAGTCATCGAAAAATCAGAAGGTTTGAACAATTAAAACCACGGAATCGGTGAGGATTAAAACTGTCCGTTGGGTCATTCTTCATTTCCCTTCCAAAACGTCGGTAGCATAGATAACTAATGCCCCGATGCAAACATTAATAGACCTTCGACAATGAAAAATCAAAAGTTAAGCATTCAAATAAAACAAAGACTACACGTTTTCCGCGGTTTCGGTGAAAAATACAATAATATTAGATCATTCAACTCCTGAATAGTGGCAAAGAAAAGTTGACTAGGCTTCCGCAACAATAGAAACGTCGACGATCGAAGGTTCTAAAACTACGGATTGGTGGACTTACAACTAAGCACACCCGCAACGTCAGTGAGACAAAGAACAAGGCCTCCATAATGGTGGTGTCATTTGAGACTAGAACCCAGATCCACTGTTCAAAACACCTCCAAAAACAATAAGCAAACATAAAAACAAAGCGTTAAGTACTAAAAAAACCTTTAGATGGGCAGCGTTAAAGTTATTTCATTTAACCTTCGATACCGCTGCGGCATAGAGAACTAAAGTTCTGACTCAGAATTCAACTGACCTCTGATAGTGATGAAGGATAACCATTTCAAAGAAAAAAGGACATCATTTCAAATCAAAACTTTAAACTCCATATTCAAAGCATTGGCAGACAAAACAGTTTTTCGAAAAGAAAGAAAATAGTTGACCTCAATTCAACTTCAAACGATCCAAAATTGTAGCAAGGGAAAAAAAATAGAGTTCAGGAATCCAACTAATCTCAGGCAAGATAAAATCAAAAGGAGGGTCCAAATTTTAAAAATTTGGGAAAAAGTTGCAGCCACAACAGGTTCAAGCAGTCGAATACCACATGGAGCATCAACAACAAGTTCTTCAACTCTTAAAGGACAACCTGAATCTAGCACAAAATTGAATGAAACAACAAGCATATCAACTTCATAGTGAATGAAGTTTTAATGTTGGGGATTAGGTGTTTTTAAGACTACAACCATATAAATAGATGTCCCTGAAGAACACCGAGAAGGATGATAAATTATCACCTAAGTACTATAGTCCTATTGAGGCCTGGAAAATTATACATAACAACAATAGGGATTCTCCCCAATAAGCATTCCCAATTAGCTCTTTATTGTTTGGTATGGGGAATCCGTCCAGTTTACGGTCCAACTACCATGGTTCAAGTAAGAGTTAAATCTTATTTTACTAGTTGAGGCTTGGTCCACCATTTAAGTGTATTTTTTTAGTTTTATATTTAGGTATGATATGCAAGTTCCTAGCTAAGTGCAGTCTATAGAGATAACAAAGAGTGTCAGAATGTGATGCGCAGTTTTTTACCTCTTGTCTTACCTCTTTCTCTTCTAAATCATAAACAAAGAAAACTAAGACTATCTAACCTATCCCTAGGGAGAAATACTGTAATTAATAATGAGTAATGTATTGTATCACATGCATTTAGAATACTATAGATAACTATTAATATTTTTGAATACATGAATATAAATAGATAGATAAACAAAGAGATAGCTCATTGTTAATTAAAACATTCATTACTCAGGCATGATTGTGGAAATTTCACATAAATAAACAGGATCACATTCATAACATGAAAGAATTCATAAGTTAGAATGATCTCGCAGTTCATAGAAACAAGCTAAAACAGAAGTAGTTCACATCCAACCAGTCCATGTCAAACATTTGAAACCCCACAATGCTTTCTCCAGCCGAAAATATAAACTCTTTATTATAAGATGAAATAGTTCTTCTTACAATAATATTGCACAAAGATAGTCTGAAAAAAGGTTCTTCAATACATAAATCTTGCCTATATTTATACCAAAAGAAAAAAACTCTTGAGCTACCCTCATTGCCTTTTGGGATTCCCCTAACCTTTCCTTTACAAATTTTTTTCCTTTAGCTTATGGGCTCAAAATACAATATATTACATCATTAATCAAAATTTTCTAAGATGGTTCAGCTTGATCGTTCATAAATTGCTTCCATGCATTAACATCTGCTACTATGTTTTCAAAACCATAAGATTCTAGAAATATGATAGTAATTTCATGCTGAGCAGCTTGAGCTTTTATACTTTCCACTCTAGCCGAAATCAGGTGAAGTTGGTCTTCCAGTAAGTGACTACTAACTACCACATGTGATATTTCAGTTTTAAGCACCTCTTCATCTAATATCTTCACTAGATGAATGGCATGTTCGTCTTCACTACATTGTTCCTATAATTTTTTCAAAAATATTTCATGCTCTGGCAGCACCTCTAGTCTGTTGCTAGTAGATATCTGACACCGATTGTAAGTTAGGACTCTTCTGCATAATTCTGCACATGCACTCTTCGTCTTCCTCATTGTCTTTCCTAGCTCTTCTACTACTTTGATATCAAACTCGATCAAGTATTACTCTATCTTTATCGTCTCCAGGTCTTTGGGAGGTAAATCTGCGGGAGGCTCCTTACTTGTTTGCACCCATGTCATTCTTCCCTGTAGAGTTTCTAAGATGTCCTCTGTCCTGTCCAAGAAATAGGAATTTGTATTTATAATTTCCTCTAATATTATTTCTATATGTTGAACCTTAAACCTCTCCTCCACCATCTGAACCTACATTTGATGAATCTTATTCCTAAGTGTGAGAGCATGCTTCTTTAAAGGTTCAACATTGGCTTCCTGCTCCATAGTTGTCTTCAATTAAACTTCTAGTGAATTCTTTTAATATTCCAAGGCTACTATCATCGTTTCATACAGCTTGGCTTTCCCTTCCACAGTGGTCCTTTGTACTTCCATTTCTGTCACTTTATCTTCTAACTTCCCCTTTTCCTTATTCAACTCTTCAATTGATAGCCTCATATTATCTCTTTTGGCTTCCAAAACATGATATCTTTGTCGTAGTTTCCCAAAATATGCCAAGGTGTCCTGCAATTCCTTTTCTATATTTCTTGCAGATAGCACCAAAGCATCTTTATCTGCCTGTAGAGTCTGACACTCTGCCTTGGATACCTCAACTTCACTTATCATATATTCATATTTTCTCTTCAATATCTGACTTTCACTTCTCTCCTTTTTTAAGGTCTCTTTTAACTATGCGACCTTCTTCCAGGACTACTCAAGATCCGTCATTATTCTTTCCACATTATCTTCAGTGGCTAGGGATAGGGCTACCCCATCTCTTTCCATTAATCGTGGATATTTGTTGGTACCCTAAACCAATGTTTTATCAGTCACCGTCACTCTTGTATTACCTCCAGTGTTCACCTTTTTCTCTGTTCTTTTAACAATCCTCTTTTTTCACTTGTCATAGAAAATGGTGTTTAAATCGAGAACTTCTTCTCCTTCTGTGGGAGTAAAAGGAATCAGTTCAATTCCAGATATTGTTAGAGGATTTTCTCTTTCTATACTACTGGATGGAACAACAGGTTCGAATGGATCAGCTTCAGACTGAGTCTGTCCTTGCTCAGTAGGGTCTTGTTCTTCTCGTTTCTCTTCTCTCAATTCTTGAATTTCCTTTTCTACTTGCTCTTTTTCTTTATTAGCATATTATAATCTTAATCCTTCACTTTCTTTCTACCTTCTTTGTACTTCTTCTTTCTCCTTTCTTTTATTTTCTTCTTCTATCTTCTTTACTGCCTCTTCAGCTATCTTTTTATTTTCTTCTTCTTCAGCTCACAACTAGTTCTCTACTTCTTATGCTAACCTATGAGCTTCTTCCTTCCTTCTCTTTTCTGCATCTTCATCCTGCCTATTGAGTTTATCAACAACTTTTCTCTTTCCGCCCACAGTAGCTATATTTTTTTTGAATATTTTCCTCAAAGCTGTCATTTTTTTAGCATTCTGGAAGATCTCTTCATCTTCATCCTATAAATTTTTATACTCAAAATGCAATCCAGCTACTGTACAATAATCAGCAACTTTATCCTTAGAGTCATTCCTATGGAAATTCATTTCACCAAAGTGAAAATACTCCAACTCCTTAACAAATTCCACTGTAGTTTTTACCCTGGAAAATTAGTAACTTCCTACAAAAAAGGGGACTACAGGATATACTGCCTTCTTCTGCTCAAAAACAAAATTTCCCACTCCGTCGATGTACAAATATCTCACAACCTCTTTATGGATCACATAGTCTATGGCATACCTCGGTAGAAGGGAAGGGGCCCTTAACCCACCGTACATTCTTAAATATAAACCTTCTTCTGTCAGATAATAATTTCCATTGTTTTGCACAACTTCCAAAGCTTCCTCTCACATAAAATTACATTCGACCAAGAAAATCAATGTATATAATGGCATAATAAAATTCTCACAAATATCCTTGTAATGGCTATAATATTTGTGAGCACAAAATAATTTATAGGCCGCATACACAGGGGCTTGGTATTTATCCCATTAGCACTTCAATGCTGGGAATGGCTGAGTACATAAAATTCAATCAATCAATATCAAACTCATACAAAATTATGTCTTCTTCTGGGACACTCCTCCCATTGCTGCACTTATACAAGCTTACAGGATGTTGGACACTACATTTTCCCAATTAAAGATTGTACCTTGGCTGGCAACAATAAACATCACTGGTACCCAACCTATTTTAAATCTTTTTCCATTAGCCCTCCTGAAAATTATGTTTAACATCAAAGAAATGAACATGTATGCAGTGCAGAGGGCTGATGTTTCGTACTCTCCAGAAGATCTTGAACGGATTTTTTTATCTGGGATCATCATCTTTTTAACTGTTTCCACCATATCTAGATTGAGTTTCTTTAACCAACTTTCAGTCAAATAATTTTGTGGTGTTGGTAAATTATAATCCATGGATACATAGGGTGGGATATATGCAGCATAACCCTGCCTCTCACTATTGGCCACTATTATCCTTGTTACATCTGCCCTAGGCAGAATCCACCCTATCACCTTTACACATGGGAAAAGTTCAAGTCTGGTAGCCACTTTCATAATGGTCGATCTCTCAATATTGGCATATATAGGCATATATTCAAACCCATCTTCTGGAACACTTTGGTTTGAAATTATTATGTATACCTCTCCCCATTTATACTCTGGCTCAACTCTAGTAGTGGCTTTATTATATTCATAAATAAACTCAACTTTGGTTATTATCTCTACTTATGATTCCTCTTCAGCTGCTTAGGCCTTCTTCTTCTACTTTCGTGGAATATTGTTGTGTTGATAATTAGCCAGTAACAATCATGCAACATGATTTTAGTCTACTTACTCCTAGCAAGCTATGTATTGAAAAATAGCAATAAAAACAAGTAGAATATTACCATCCCCTCAATATGCATGATGAATAATTTCTTTTATCAAAACTAAAGGTCCTTTTGGATGAGAAACTCTAAGGAAACTTGCAAAACCTATCTTCCCTAAACCTGTGAAAACTTCTGCTAGGGAAAACTGTAGATATTCGCAACACCCTGTTTCTCTGGCTTAAAAACTTAACTGAGCAAAAAGTAAGAATCATGAAACTACAGATCACAAAAATCCCCCAAAACCCCTGATCATCTACGCACCCCTCCTACATCCCACAAGAACACATCGTCACTTAAGACATGGCCACGTATCCCAGGGGTTAAAATGATGCAAGAATGAAAGGGGCGGTGAAGATGGTGAAATTCTTGTCTGCACCCTACCCTTGCTTCCCAAACAAATTTCAATGGTGCACTCATAGCCGCACAGAGACTGGGGGAGAAAAATAATTGGTCTAAATGAAAAGGCGTTCACAACTAGATAGGTTGGAACCTTAACCAAAGAAAAACCCACCATTGTTCAAAACAAAACCCCCACAGGAACTAAATACCTAACCCTATCAAATACATCCAGTGTAAAACAAATGATAATAATGGGCATATAAAAATTTTGAGTGAATCCTACGTGGAGACAATGTGGTGAGCGAATTGGATAGGAAACAACCTCTACTGCTGAAGGATTCGTACAGGAGAATCGACAGCTATGCGGAATCAACTGGATAACCTTCATGGTGATAATGACACCTCATACAAATGTTACAGTTTTATAAGCCCGACCATGGGAGTAGTCAATTAAACTTGGAGGGAAAGAAAGGCTAACCCATAGTCGAAATCATACTCCTGTGAAAATCTGCAATATCGGATTGACTCATCTCTTTTTACCTGGTACATCGGATGGGAGAAACACATCGGAATATGACAACACTAACTTATCTCGGTATCAGCAAGGAAATTCTGAATTTGTGGATAGATTCGACACTACACCCTTGCAACATCATTTAGTGTAACCACTAAACTATCAGCTCATTCCCATATACACAGCTGACGGTGAGATCACTTCACCAACTTAATAGGATATCAAAGAAAGATAGGCAAAAGGATACCCAGCTCATTGGAACCGCTCCAGGCTAGGATTCTGGAAGATCGAAAAACTGCCTCCGATACATTAGATGAAACGACATCTGATACATCGGATAAAACATTGGAAGGCTCCTAATGGGAATATCAGGACAATAGTCAACTGTGCATCCGATGCATCGAAAATATTGTCGACTATGCATCCGATATAAGCAGACAAAAAACTCAAATCTTTCAAAAACAACAAGCCATGAAAAATCTTTGGTAAAATCATGGAAATCCTTAAGCCATCTTAACATTGAAAGAATAAGGGGGGACCCTAAAAATAAAACTTTTGGTGAAAAATAGTTGCAGCTGCAACAATTGGCGACTACCTGGCAAACAGAGATCTCTAAAAAATTTATCCTTTGAGAGAGAAGATAGTTTTCGTGGTATCACTTTATTATATTTCTTCAATATATTTGGATTTCTAGAATGCAATATTTATGATCTTTAAACATTGATGATAGTCCAAATTTATGAAAGGGGAGCTAGGATTTCGAAGTCTCGATAACTCTTCTGAGGCCGAAGATATGAATTTTATTTTACGTCTTCCTTTCGGTAGCTTCCAACTTAGACATAATAGGATTGTAACATATGGTAAACATATATATCCGTTTGTTCCTCATTCCCATGCCAATTTGCACTCTTTTGGTGCTTCTGGACTTTTGTCCTTTTGAGTCCTCCCTAATTGGTTTCTTTCTGAATTTTAATTCAGGCCCCTCTACCCATAGTTTCCTTTTGCGTGAGATATATTTTTATTTTAATTCACCGATGGAGAAGAACTTTGGAAATCATATTCACACTGATGTGGTTCAGCATGTGTTTTGGTACATATTTGCTTCTTGGGATATTTTGACTCTTGTTAGCCTTTTGGATTTCAACTGTGGCATCAGATCATTTAAATATAATACACTTTTTACCTTGCTTCCTTTCCATGGGTGTTTTGTTGTTACACCCTTAGGACAGTCTTTAGTGTGAAATGAATGGAGCCTCAAAATAGTATTCTAGAATTTTCTATCCTTAGTTGTTTTACAGGGATTAAGCAAGACTTCAAATGTGTTCATAATCAATTCAGATAATCTGCTAGTCTTGAAGAATCCTTAAACATTGTGTATGGGTAAATAGAAGACAGTCTTTGATCAAAGATTTCAGTTTATCCAGAATTCTGATGAAATCCAAAACCAAAATTCGTGTTGATTTATTGAAACATAAACAAACCAAGATCTACAAGAAATCAGAATTGAGCAAGTAAAAGTAAAACAACTAACATTAATCTAAAGCAAACAAAACAAATCAAACCATTTATTTAGGTACAAGAAAAACAAAATCAAAACCATTAAGAAAAATAACGCTTGAGAACTAAACCATTTATTGGTAAGTTCTCCTCCCACCCCTATAAGTCTCACAACTTGTAAGTTGAGGGGCCTATCTTCGTTGCAATCTGAAAAGGGCCTATCCATAGTTGCTGGAATTTAGTGTGCTTTCCCTTCTCATCATGTGGGTGATCCCACTTAAGAACTAAATCACCTACCTTGAACTCCCTTTTCCTGAATTTGTGTTTGTCAAAACATCTCTTCACCATTTCTTATTGATGTTTAAACCTTTCTCAGTCTTTCGATCTAGACTCCTCTAACTTCAATAGATTATGAATTTGGATTTGGAGAACTTCATTATCAGTACCCCTAGAGTCTTGGGCTAGTCTAGAAGATGGAAACAAAATATTAGGAGGCCGGATAGCTTCTTTCCCATAGACAACAATGTAGGTGACACACCTAAGGATTTCTTGGGTGTGACTCTATCATCCCTGAGTGCATTCGGCAAAGCTAGATACCAACTCCTTTGATTTTCTATCATTGTTTTCTTTAAAATTCTAATCAGTTTTTTATTTGTGGATTCTAACAAACCATTTCCTTGCGGGTAGTAGTTTGCACAATAGTGTAGCTTAATTCTTTTCCATTAGAAAATGCAATCAATTTAATAGATGAAAAATATGAATCATTATAAAAAACCATGGAAATTGGAACCCCAAACCTGGTCATAATGTGGTTCTACAAGAAATCCATAACTACATCCTCATTTACTTTTCGTAACAGAATGGACTCTACCCATATGGTGAAATAATCGATTTCCATTCGAATGTACTTATGCTGCAATGAATAATTTGGATTGATTTCTCCAATAATGTCAATTCCTCATTGCTCGAATGGTTCCGAGATAATCACTGGTTTCAATGGTCTTTCTGCTTTGTCTTGCCTCCCAAGGCTCCTTTGGAAAGTATCACACTTTCTAACATGAGCATGAGCATCTTTAAACAATGCCAACTAGTAATATCTAGCTCTAAGAATCTTGTGTACTATTGTGTCTCCTGAAAAGTGACCTCCAGCGGGTCCATCATGTAATTCTGCTACAACCTTCTTTGCATCTTCATGTTCCAAGCATCTAAGAAAGACTCCATCATAGTTCTTTCTAAAAAATGCTCCATCAATAATATGATATAAGGATGATTTCAGATGTAATTATCTTCTTTGCTTGGGACTCCAATGCACTGGAAAATATCCTTCTTGAAGATAATGGACTAAATCTCTATACCAGGATTCTAGAGCTATCAATAGAGGACATACATCAACCATGTGTAATTCAACTTCATTATCCCAACATTTATCTTCATTGTTTTGACCCTCAGCCATCAATTTATAGATTCCTTGTCCTTTAATTATGGTTGCTGGTTTGAATTCAAGATCATATTCTTGCAAATCAGTCACCCAATTAACTCTTCTTTCTCCAAGTTCGTTTTGTACAAAAAGTGATCGTATTATTCGGTGTGGGACTATTACTTTGGTGCGGTTCTTAAGTATGTATGGCCTAAATTGTTTTACCACCTTAAAAAATGCATAAGATTGTTTATCAACTATGGGATAGTTCAATTCAGCCCCTTGCAGACCAGTGCTCATAAATGATATGGGGTACTCATCTCCCCCATCCTCTTTCTGCATAAGCATTGCTGCTAATGAATCATCGGAAGAAAAAGTGTACAGAATAAAATCGTTTCCAAAATTTGTACTTCTGAGTGATGGTGCATGAGAAAAGGATGTCTTGATATTGTTAAATGCATTCTTCTCTGAATCGTTCCATTTGAACTGCACACTCTACTTAACCATTTGTTGCAAAGGTTTGATGATTTGAGCAAAGTCTGGCACAAATTTTCACATGAAATTTATTGTACCCATAAAAGATTGCATACCTTTTTTATTATGGGGAAAAGGGATCTGTTCTATGGATTTAATCCTTTCCAGGTCTATGGAGATCCTTTTTTAGAAATAACATGACCCAACATATTTCCTTATGTGACTACAAACACACATTTCTTAGGATTTAATGAAATGCCATATTTCCTGCAATGCTAAAAAATTTGTTTCAAATGAAATGCATGCTCTTCCCTCTTCTTTGAAAATATTGTAACATCATCTAAATAGAACACAACACTACAACCAATTAGACCATGGAAAGATATATCCATATCCCTTTCAAAAGTTTCTCCAGCATTAATCAGTCCAAAGGGAATCCTCCTATACGCAAAAGTCCCCCACTTGGTTCTGAAAGTGGTCTTAAGCTTGTCCTCTTCTTCTAGTAATACTTGATTATACCCGGAGAATCCATCTAATAGGGAGAATAGTTCAGAACCTGAGACCATTTCTAGTATTTTTTCCATGGGTGGGACATAATAATTATCTTTATCTAATGCACGATTAAGATTTATGAAATCTACGTAAAGTCTGATCTCTCCAAAAATTTTCCGCACTGGTACCAAGTTAGAGACCCATTCTGAATCTCTAACTTTAAATATGATTTTAGCATCTAACAGCTTTTTCACTTCACTTTGAATTAGGGTTTCTAGTTTTGGATGCATCTTTCTTAGAGGCTATTGATAAGGTTTGACTCCAACTTTGATTGGAATCACATGCTGTATAATTTTGGTGTCATACATTTTTAAGTCTTCGTAAGTCCAAGCAAATACATCTTTATATTGTCTGAATAAACTGATGAACTTACTCCTCTCACCGGGTGAACAACACTTCCCCAAATTCACATATTTGGGTTCAGCCTCTATCCCTATATTTACTAGATCGAATTGTAAATATGAGCTATGAGTCTTGACATTCGTTGGCTTTACGAACTTGTTTTGTAAATCAAACATCTATTCCAAATTTCTGACTTTTTTTGGAATGAAATTTCTGTTATGTAGTTCTGCTTGATGTTCTTTGTCATATATTATGGCTCCTTTAAATGCATCATTATTTGTTCAAAATTCCAATATTTTTTTATCATCATCAAACACCCTTATATTAGTGATGTTGTCTAGAAAAGAAGGCCTAAAAAAAATTCAGTCGAACATCTATTATTAGTAGGTACCAACCTTGCATCTGATGTAGCTAACAAGTCAACTACTGCATTTTTTTCTCTAGGAATTGAAGAAACATTGAATGCATGAAAACTTATTAATAAATACTACACTTCATTTTGGTAAGCCTTCAAATGCGATGATATGCAGTGAATTTTGTTCCAAAATTGTTTAACAATGATTTCAGAATCTCCATACACTTTCAGATTTTTTACTTTTACTTTTATTTCTTTTTCCAGTCCTTGGACTAATTTTTTGTATTCAGCTATGTTATTTTTGCATTCAAATTCTAATCTACATGAAAGAAAAATTTTATTTTTTCTTGATCAATTAGGAGACAACCAACTCCTGATCCTTCCAACATTTTACAACCATCGAAATAAAGAATCCAAAAAAGTTTCTAATCCTACTGAATTTGAATTATTAACTACATCTGAAACTAAACCTACTAGGTTACAATCAATCTTATTAGCCCATGAGAACTGAGGGAGATTGGGTTGGATATCTGATATACTACTAGTTTCTTTGGCTTGGTAATTTCCCGGTTCTAGTTCAAGAAAATAGTTTCCCAACACAGAGTTTAGTAGATCATTTTTTCCTTCCAATGGAGTCACGTTATACGTCATTTTAGGTTCTCTCAATACCTTGATTTGGTTCTGAAATCCTTTATAGGGAAACCACACATGTGACCAATCTGATGCAAAATATCCTTCTAATTTTTCTGACCAATCTCGGCTTAAAACCAAACCATAAGAATCCAGGATATCTGCTACAACAATGTCTATGTAATGACATACCCTCTCATTTGTGGACAAACAGATCGTGACATCTTCCATTTCTCCTATCACTTTCACTGATGTTCTGTCTAATTGAAGAACTTGGCATGTAGTTGGTTCAGGTTGACCATTTATTTGCTTGCAAACTGAAAGTGGCATGACATTAACTGATGCTCCTGAGTCCACCAAACAATTATGCACATTGTAATTGAAAATCTCAAAAGTTAGAAGAAAGGCTGGAGTTCTATACTTAGAATTTCCTCCTAAAGGTTCTTCACCAATCTCTTCCTGAGGTTGGTTATCATTTTGAGGTTCCTTCAAGGGTGTTTCAAGTGCTTTTAAGAGCTTTTCCTTTTTTTGAGGTAGATTGCACATTTCAAATAAAGAGATATTTTCTTTAGCCTTTTTAATGTCTTCCACAATGTCATATCCCATTTCATGCTTAGTCAAATTTTTCTTAAAATTTTCAGCTTTATTTTCAGTAGGCTTTATAGGAACATTGGCTTTCTTGGGGCTCTGGCTTGAAATGACAAACTTAGGTATGTTAACAATTGGAGTATTATTCTTCATTTTCTTCATGTTCTCTCAAATTTTCTTAATCTTGGGAAGTATCAAGTTATCTTCTTTTAATGGATTCTGACCTCTTGTTGTAACATATGTATTTGATATGGGACGATCTGAACCTAGGTTTTTTGAAGGGCGGCGCTAGGGTTTCTCTAGTTTTGCAGGGTGTGGCATGTCTAGGTGGCACTGGTTTGCCAGCAGGTATTGGTTCTAGGCCTCTTGCAAAGTGCCATGGTGGCATTGGGGCAGGGGGAGCTTTCCCCGGAAGGAGGGGACCCATTCATGGGACAGAAGGAACAGGTCAAGGCTAGAAAAGAAAACGGGACTCATCCCGAGTCCAGGAAAGGCAAGTAGGTGGTTTAGGAGGTTGTCTCCCAAAGACAGCTTCCATCCCAGCTATCAAAATCAGATCTGAGGTAGTTAGAGGCAAGATTGAGTCTTCGAAGGAAAAATCTCTAATAGGGAAATTCGTGGGGATTTGGCCGAAGCAAAAAGACCTGATTAAGTGGATAAATGGGATGTGGAATCCTAAAGGTCAATATGATCTCTAGCTTGGCTCAAAGGGTTTCTTCACAGTCATCTTCTTTAACTAGGAAGACAGGGATAGAGTCATGGAGGGAGTCCCATACTTCTTTTTTTTGGCTAGCTTATACCTTCGTCAATGGAAGGAGAATTTTAACCGAGAGACGGAGGACATGACAATCACCCTGGTATGGATCCATATTTTCTCCCTCTTGGTAAAATACTGGGACTTGGAGACCCTGAGGGACATCAAAAACACTCTGGGAGAATTCATAAAAATAGAAGAACAAACCAATATCCAAAGGTATACTGCCTTTGCATGGATCTATGTCTATATGGATCTTTCTAGAGAGCTCCTCGAAGCAATCAGTCTAAACTTGGAAGACGAGGAATGGATTCAGCCCATTGACTATGAATAGCTTCCCTTCATATGTCACCACTGTCATGACTATGGTCATCTAGGAAGGAACTGTCCCAGATTTAGCCCCAGGGTTGAACCATATTCCCCTCCTTAGACACTAGTGGAAAATGAGAGATTAGTGACCAAAAAAATGACCAAAATCCGCATATCAATGACCACTTTTGGTTTGGCGATCGTTGGTGGCTAATTTACGGT
>LPNX011187685.1:512364-530823 GCA_001517045.1 Pseudotsuga menziesii
CCCAACCTGTGGGTTATAAGTATTGGAGTATTGCCAACTGTGGGTTAGGAGTATTGGAGTATTGAATGCTAGTACTATTGGAGTTGGAAACTTTGATGACTTCTACTTCTTCTTCCATATACTTCTCTCTAATTTCCAATCTTTTAGCTTTAGACTTGTCTCTCTAATGTCCAATCTTTTGGCCTTATACTTGTCTCTACACAAGTCTAATGATGCCTCATTGTGTGTACAAATGCCTCAGAATTATGTGCTCACAACTATCATAATTATAGGCTATACAATAGAAAAATATGGCCAGTAGATAATCATTACATCACAGAAGATGGCAGTACATTACATTCCCCCTTAATGACAACTTTGAAAATCCTGGATAAAGTGGCAAAGAGAACTTCAAACTTTGCTGTTGTCAAGGATAAGCTGTTGAGTGGAACAACGTAGGAAACTGTCATAAGCTGCAACCAGATCCTCAATAAGGTGCACGAAAAAGAGACCTGCTACCGTCGAGAGTCAATGCAGAAAGATCCAGTAATGCCAGCATTCCAATCAGCTACACAGTTAGCTGTGTTTATTTATTTAAATTGGTGCAGAGAGGGTTGAGAATTTGAGAAATGCTGTTTGAACCAAATTCACGCTCTTTTTGGTGGAGGGGTCAAACTGGACTTATGACTTGGGGCTCCAGGGTCAACCTGACAAATATAAAAATACAACATTACACACATTTTCAAGAAAATTTAAATATTTGGTGGATTGCTATTGAAATTTTATCAATTTAAGCCATCAAATTTATGGGTACTGGCTGGAATTGAATTCTATATACTCTTTGACAGGAACCCATCGAAATTTTGGCTGGAGTTGACCTGTCTAAGTCTGATCAAGACTCGCCATGTCTGGCAAAGTTCTGTCAGATCCGGCCTGGACAAACTGGGTCAAACTTGGGACTGACAGGTCTGACTAGATCTGGCTGGGTCTGGTCTGAACTGATTCGTTTCGGAGTTTGGTTTGGTCTAACTTCCAAGTCTGGGTAGACTTGGCCATGTCCTATGACCATGGAGCAGCCAGATAATGAATTTCAAATTTTAGCTGCAAGTATGGACTCTGGAGCCACTAATTAAAAAAGTAGGTTCTCAGTTGTGGAGCAAGATGTTGAGAATCCTGGGGTTGCCGAACTAATTTAAGAAAGGAGGCCTATCTCTATGTTCTGATATCTGTTGATAAGGACTAGAGATGGAACAAGTTGAGGAAATAGAAAAGATATCTTGATATACAAAGGAGGAAACACGACATCGTATCTCTAATATCAGTATTTCTGGGCCTGTAAGTACAGTTTAAGAATTTTTTTTACAATTGCTTGCAAGAATGGAAGGCCTTTAATGGGTGAAGGCCTTTCTCCACACAAATAAGACCTGATGTAATTGGTAAAATAATATCTTGAGGAGTTACAATTACAAATGAAACCTAGATGAGAGTTACATTCCATTAAATGACAAAATCCATGATAAACAAATTCCACTATAGACAAAACATACAGCAAGACAAAAACTACCGAGGACAAAACTCATTTATATTGCATGATGAGCAATTGATCCCATGGTGTTGATCATAGATCATGCCAATTATTTGATAAAGATCCACATTAGTAATGTGTGTTTGTTTGGGGTAGCTGTATATGGCCTGAATCTACTATTTCATTATTTGCTGATCTACTTGAAATGTTATATTCATTTGTTTTTAATGCAGAAAAAGTCTTATAAATGAAATTTGTTTATGGCCAATTTCAGCAGGAAATTTGACATTAGCACCTACTGACGAAGCAATCCTATTGGCAAGTAAAGTGCTATCAAATGCTAAGGACGAGCCCTGTAAGAGTATTTTAAAGATGCCCGCATTAGCATTGAATGATGGTGAGAAATGCTTTTCAAGATTTATATCAATGAATGGCTTAGTGGGAGATCCTATTTCCTTTGAGAAAGAACGTACCGAGGTTAACCCTTGGATTCCTGAGGAGAAGGGCATTTTCCAAGAGAAGTTTGCTGCATTTGGTAAGAACTTCAGAAAAATTGCTTATTTTTTGGATCACAAGACTACAGCAGACTGTGTTGATTTTTTCTATAAAAATCAGAAGGCAGAAGACTTTATGAAAATAAAGAAAATGCATAAACTGCATAATGAAAGAGATTATTCTTGTGTAAGTACTTACCTCACCACCTCAGGAAATAATCAGCATAGAGAGTCGAATGCAGCTTCACTGGATGTATTAAAAGATGCCAGTAATCAGGCGCTGGGTATTCAGCATAAATTGCAAAATTATGCTGGAAGGCCACTAATGGGCATGTGATTTGATCATGGAAGATTTACTAGTCAGTCTTTCATGGACACATCTAACAAAAGAATAGTCAATTCTGATTTGGACCGTGAAAGCACTGCCGCAGTGGATGTCTTGGCAGGGATATGTGGTGCTTTTTCTTGTGAAGCAGTAGGATCATGTGTTACTACAACTAGAGTTGATCTATCTGAAAGTATTCAGGAGAAAGGTTTCTCCAGTCAACACAGGAAGAAAATGCTGATACTGATCATACCTTAACATCTGAAGCTGTTGAAAATATTGAAATACAATATTCTTCCGAAGAAAATTGCGAGGACATCAATGTAGATTGGACTGATGATGAAAAGGGTCTTTTTATCAGTGCCGTGGCCATGTTTGGTAAGGATTTTGGAAGAATTTCCCATTATGTCCATTCTAGAACAGAAGTTCAGTGTAAGACGTTCTTTAGCAAAGCTCGTAAACGGCTTGGACTTGATGAACAATGAAATAAATACAAGACGATGCTTCTCCTTCAGAGCATTGGCTTGGACTTGATCTTGGTCTGTCTTAGGGGAACTTTCCTATAAAAGGCACAATCTTCAAAAAAATCTACACGGGCTATCCGCGATGTCTGAAACCAACTCTGCCCCTCGGCTAAAATGCTTGATGGACGACCATTTTCTCAAACAAAAACCAACCCATATGTCTCACCACTTGATGCAAACTCTGCTACCCACTAACTCATCCAATCTTCTACTTCAAGAAATCATATATAATATTTGCAAAATGTTTGACTGATCTTCAGTCTCAATTATCAACTATTCAACAGGTTACTCAAATCAATTGGTGCCTGGATCCCATATTGTTCATTTCAAAACATTACGCCCTTTCTTTTGAATGACCGTAATCTTTCACAAAGATCAAAGTTATTAATAGATGAAAGAATTTGTAACCCCAATAACCCAGCATAAGCAATCTCAGGAAGATATTTAAAATCCACTGCTAATATAAATGTAATCTCGGGAAGATCTTCAAAAACGTCTGCCAATATACTCTTTAATTTATATAATCTCATTACCAGTTTCCAATCCAAGACTCGACAAGTGATTCAAACTGCTATGAGACTCAAAATAAAAACAAAAAGTTCTGCTACGGCCAACTCTGTATCATTCAATCGCAGCAGAAACCCATCAAACACCAAATCCTACTGAAAACATTAATTTTTTGTGCAAAACCCCAAAAAACTCAATTTGGGTTCATTAGTAACGATTGTTTGAGGCCTTGATTATGAAAATCAAAAGTAAGGTTCGAATCCGAGGCACTTTCAACACAAACTAAAACGTTGAGCTTATTGAAACCCCAAAACCCAGGTCAACTAACAAATAAGACTTGAAAATAAATAAGAAGAACCTCTATTAAGGTCGTTTTGCTCCATTTCCCAAGCATCTTTCAGCGCAAAAAATCGATGATTCCTTTTCTCCAGCAATCCAAAAAGAATTTCAGGGTAGATAAAGGGAAAGACGCCTTCAAATAATGAACAATTGAACTTGGCGGTAAAAAACAGGCTCGCGGGAATGTTGTTTTGTCTATGCATTGGTCAAATGACAAAATGTCTCAAAAAGTAAAAAGAAATGAGCAAACCACTAAAATATATAATTCTTTCTATCACTGTTTTCAATACTATGATATTATTTAAGTAGAATGGTACATGCAATTTTAAGAATTAGTTTCGTGGGATGGTTTGCCACATCTCAAGTATTAGTGGTTGGCCAATATATAACAAACAAAGTTAAACTCTGTCAAATACCTAAACATCAATATTGGTGAAAGTAAGTGTACAAGGCCATTTAAAGTGTACGGATTAATATTTTCTAAATAAATTTAATAAACATTAATATAGCAACAAAATCCCTTCATTGCTGGACTATTTTCTCCCTTTACTATTAGATTGTTTCTCCCCCTTCACTACTAGAAATATAATGGTAAAAATAAGAGGCTAATTTTCCCATTTAAGTGCATGATAATGTGAGGTAAGTGAAAGATTAGGGTTTGGGGGGAGGAACCCACCCTTTCCTTGTTATTTTTAGCTTTTGTAAGATTAAAATTTAGCATTTTTTTGTAGAGAATGTGGCCCTTGAGAACCCAAAAGAACCAAAAATTACCCAAAAGAACCAAAACGTACCCAAAAGAACCTAAAAACAGGGTTCAAGTACCCATTTGGGGTTAACTCCCCACTTGATAGCTAGGAAGAGCCAAGTACTTCATAGAAGAACACAGTTCATTTGGGTTCTTCTGCATGAAAACATATTCATCGATGGGATTACTAAGGAAATTGTTTGATATATTAAAGGAAACACTTGTTAAATGGGCTCTGTTACAATAATTAGTTGTCTCAATCTTGATTGCAAACAGTCCCTGAATCTGGAATTTTATCAACCTAAACCATTTCCAATCAGCCGCTCTATAAAACCCATCTGTTTTCCAGCAAAATGAAAAGTAATGTTTTACTGAAAGCCAAAATGTTATCACCCCCAATTACGCTTCACCTTGCCGCCATAACTTTCCTCTTGAGACAAAAAAAATGAAATGGAAAGGAAAAGAAAAAAGTCGGTAGAATAGAGACCTAATTAAATTATTGTCTTAAAAAATTGTTTCAAAACCACTCCTAGTTTAGTAGTGTATCAAACATTTTTTATCATGATAGTTAAATTGGTGTCAATAGCTAAGTTGTCATAAATGAGGAGGTCTATAATTTACTAAATTCTAACACGGCAGATGGATTCAGAGACCCCCTCTGAATCCACATGTCGTGTTAGAATTTAGTAAATTGTACAAATTCATTGTCAAAATTGTAATTTTCCATTGCTGGAGTGACACAACTAAAAATAACCAAAGAATGACCAATTGTTATGTGGTCATTTTTAGTCTAGATACCCCGTGACCAAATTTGGTCATTTATCTTGGTCTTTTCAGTTTAGTTTTACACCTGACCAAAAGTGGTCATTTATCTTGGTCTTTTTTAGTTAGCTCACATAAATTTATCAATTTTGGTCATTTATCCCTTGAAAAAAACTGTGGTGACCAAAAGTTTTGGTCTCCTGGTCACTAATCTCTCATTTTCCACTAGTGAGAGTAAGGTTACAGAAGCGGATGGGTTCACCGGGGTCAAGAACAGAAGGTGAAACAAGGGAGGAGGAAAACTGTTACGGAGAGAAATTCCTATGGCTTGGGGTACCACAACAGACAACTTGACTCCAGAAATCAATCCTTTCCAATATGAAATAGAAATTAAATGTCTAACACTAAAGGATCAGACCTCGTACCTTATTCCGGACGGTTGAAGTAGATCCCGGTTGAGCTTTCCAATCTTCAGCTTGAATTGATAGATTACTTCCTCAACAACAAGTAAACAATACAAGCATTCTATATATCATGGTGTTAGATCTATTCTAGCATATATAATCAATAATGTACAAGCATTTGACATAATCCCATGGATAAAATATTCATTCAAACACACATTATTGGACAGGAAAATATATTTCTATTAATATAAATCAGAGATTACAAGATACAACCTCTGACGGCATGTCTGCGAACCGGAGAAATTGAATCCCCCACTTGGGCCTCCACCACCTCAATCCTCCATCTCTCGATAGCAAGCTCACAAGCAAAAGGAAAGCTTCGGAAGAACACACTAGTGCTCCAAGGGACAAAGGGATGCAAACTCAAGCATAAGTTCCAGCAACAATGGACTATAGTTTCTTTGCTCTCAATTCTCTCTTATGCCTTCAATGTACCAAGGGGTTCCTTATATAGCTTTTCAAAGGGGTAATGAAAGGTCGAATCCGAGCGATCTAAAGGCATAGGGAAGGCCAGGAGTCAAATGAGTCAAATCCATGTCATGGAAAACGCCAAAAGGATTTGGATTATGCACACATCCTGATGTACGCGGTTTTAGTGGTCAAACCCACGTATATACGTGCTTATAGGTTTAAAAGTCATGTGTATCATTTTTCATATGGTTTTAGGGATGATCAAGGAAACATCAAAGGACAAAAAATGGTCCATGGGGTCTAAGGAGTCTACAGGGGGACAGGGGAAGGCCATACAAAGTGTGATTCACCTGAAGTGGTGAAATTAGCTATAACAAATGCCCCCTAATGTGTGAGGTCAGAGGGGTCATACGATGGCCAAAATACATTATAAGTCCATCCCAGAAGTGGAGTGATGAAGGATCGAAAATGGAATACTAGCCACCCAATCAGCATAGTACACTAATACAACTCTGCACATAACTGCAAGTACATATAGCAGTCCCAGATACATAAGAGTACAATGGTCATGAATAGGCATGATACATGATATCACATATGTGGTCATCACCACATACAATATACATAGATCAGAATCTCCATGATGAAGATATACAAAGGACCATGATCTCCATAATGGCTGAAGATATAACAGATCAAGATCTCCATAATGGCTGAAGATATAACAGATCAAGATCTCCATAATGGCTGGAAATATCTGACATATACTGGAATCAAGTCACGAGAGCTGAAATTGCATGAACATTGGCACGATCAAGGAGGTAGCATATAAGAGATGCCACCAATCTACAAAGTCTTCTACACAAACTGCTATGAGTACATGTCCTGCTATGCGAATAGAGGTGTCCAGGTTGAACATAGTAGTCCATCATCTGATTACTGGTCATTAATGTATACTGTTAATAGACGCAAGATCACCCACCGACAATGAAAATGGGAATCAAGGTACTAGAGTGCAAACTAACAAGTGTGAATAAATGTGTTGAGGTCGAACACTTGAGAGGATCCATCGATCAGGGGACATTGATGTATTCCCAATAACTGTCGATGGCGAGAGAACCTGCCACTGATGAATGCAAGTCTCAAGGCACTCAAAATGACTCTAGATTCCAATCCCAGAATAAATCATCTGAATTCAATGGGATGAAATCTGTTGGAAGGAGGGCATTAAGGCATCCCCCATCATCCAACATGAGGTACTCAGCAAAGCTGTATAACGTGGAAGGACTCGATCATATGGTGCACGAACTAGTAACTGTACCGAGAACGGCCGACATGCAAAGTCAATATAACTGAGGAATGGTCGACTTAGGCTTCAACTTCATTCGAACAAGAGCATAACGGTGTATGGTGGTTGATTGAAGGCAACATAGACTTGATATACAAACTGGGACATCTCTGCGACACAAGAGGCATCAATAGAGGCTCCATAGGGACTGGAAGCTTAACTAGTCGGTGGAGATAAAATCAGATAAATGAGTACAGCTCCTAAAGTTAAACTATAACCCAACCAATGGATGTGATATACAGTGCTCTGTTCGAAGGTGACACGACTCGATAGCTGCCACAGATAACATCTTTCCTTGTCCGGATTTTTGGTTTTTTAATTTTTTTTTTGACTTTTTCAGTTATTTAAAAATCTTGAAAAAAGAATAAAATAGCTTTATAGTTACATACTAGTAGGAGACGAGTGTCATAAGGGCAAACAAACTAGTTCCAAGCAGTGGAACATACCTATGCTCAATGCAATGATACATGTGTAGGATATTAACACTCAGGGGAAAATCCCCTCCCGGTAAAAAGGGAATCAAGCTACAAAGGATATAAAAAAGGGCTCTGCATGGCTAGACATGAGACAAGCTCGGGCTATATGGCTGAAATGCAATGTCAGGGGAGCCGGCATAAAGCTCAATAAAGCAGGAAAAGCTCATGATAATGCATTCACAACTTGACATGAGGGAGTCCTGAGGGAAATAGGCCAGCAAAAGATCAAGAGGAGTATGAGGCTCTTACAAAATGTCATGGCATTACTATACAACGGACTCCCACACCCTGAAGGAGAAAACGTCAGCATGGGCACCAAATGCAAATAGGGTGCTAACTAGGGTACCCATGTAAGGTAAAGCTCTACCACTCATATCATACCACTTCTAAAGCAGCAAGAAGGTTCTGTGACCTAATAGAGTGGGTTCGTACCTAAGGTCATGATGAGATGGTCATAAGGTTATGCAAAATGCAAACGGTGATGAAAACTAACCTATATGCCAGTTTAGACATGAACCTAAGATCAGCACGAACGGGTCAATCCAATCGCTGAAATGACACTGAAAAAGGTCTTCTACATTACGAATTATGTCAAAAACGGTCCAAAATGGTTAGAAATTGTCGAAACTATAGGAAAGGGGGTAAAAATTTTCAAAATTTTGAAAAATTTATATAAATAGTAAACAATACAAAATATTATAAATCATTTGAAACTTTTACCCATTTGAGCTCTAATTTTCAACAGCGAATTCTGGGAGATCCATCCGGTGGAATCCACTACCATTTCTTCCAGGTATTTACTCATGCTACCTCTTGCATTTTGATACAATTTTAATGAATTTTCATGGTCAAATAAGGTTTCTAGGCCAACCCAAAATGAGCATTGCGGCCCACACAGAAATTGAGTTTTTTTTCATGTATAGGGCTGGATATACGCGGAAAATGGCCTCAAACCCACGTACATACGCGGATGTTTCGAAAATAGTCGTGTATGAGGCCGTGCATATGGTTTTTTCAATAAACTAATGGGAAAATTTGCAATTTCTTGTGCAAGATGGTCCTAGAGTGGAGAGAGCATGAGCATGGTGAAGTAGAGGAAGTAGTAAGGGCCGACTTAATGTCTCAACAAGCTCTACATGCATGTGGACTCTACAAGTTTTGGTGCCCTCGTGGTTTGAGGGCGAAACCAAGACTATTACAGATGTTGGTGGATTACTGGGATCTAGACTCGGAGTCCTTCCATATAGATGGGATGTCCCTCACCATAGAGGTGGAGGATATATACTTCATTACTGGGATTTCTAGATGAGGGGAAGTGGTGAACCTTCGTTCTCATGGTGGGCCAGGAGGTGGCCTGACTATCGACAAGTACATTGCAGTGTACTATTATCTAGACACCGAGAAGGTGGGAAGTGAAGTCCCTACCAATGCTATACAGGTGCTAGGCCTAAAGTCCATATTATTGACACTGGGCAGGATAGCAGGCTTGGAATCACTCCACCAGACCTCGCAGCCTCTGATGTTCTATGCAGTGGAGTGCATGATACCCACAATATACGAATGGAGTACTACACTACTGAGCAATGTGAAACATCAGCTTAGTGAGTGTAAGGCAGGTAGAGTGTGGAACTTCAGGTTCAGCATTATTTTGAGCACGTTTTTCTTCAAGCATGTTCCAGGATTGACTATGGAGTGGACGTTCCTCTTCACGGGGTTCGAGATCCAACCCAACAGTGTTGGGAAGATGCTATGCGCAGACTGTGGTGTGGTAGGGTGGCCAACCCATATCCAACTGACTTCTTTCCATGGTGGCGACGACAGATAGTTGCCATCAATGACTACCCCCATGCAGGGATAGATTTCTAGGGGGACCCGGACATGCTGTTACCACCAGGATCGGCATATGGTGATATAGGTAACGAATCTCAACCCTATCTTTTTAAATTTTGAGTTATTTATTTTTTTTGTATTTTCTTGATTATATGGAATTAAAAAGAAATTTTTAGGTGATGATACATAGTGACATCTACCATTTGTATGCAGATGTGGGACCACGGCGGCCAGAGGGCTTCCCTCATCATAGACGAAGGGGAAGAGGAGATGACATCACGGGTGTGGATGTGGAGAGAACTCTCCAGAGAATTCATACCAACTTTGTGAGATTGACACATAGAGTTCCCATGGCGCAAGTCGAGGACTTTCCTGAGGCTATGCAGCAATATGTGGTGGGTGTACCACGCGCATGGGTGCGTTTATTCCGACGGCTAGCTAGAGCCGTAGTGACCTTCCATGATCACAACCCTCCTCCTCCTCCATAGGATTAAACACCTGGGAGTGTATACATTTTGTACGACCATGTATTATATGATGGTGGCTTGAAAGCCCCAATTTTGTATCATGACACTATGTATTATCACATTTTTTATGTATATATATAAAGTTTTATGGTGATCGATTTATTTATTTACATGTGTAAAAATTGTGTTTGTGATTAATTTATTATGAATGAAACAAATTCCAATCTAACACATAGTTAGCATATGAGTCAACAACTTTATTATTATTTCTTGGAATATGTATATATGTTATATTGTCAAATTGTCGTTCTAATAATCTCACACGCAAGAATCTTCTCAATAACATTGGATCTCTAACATGGTACAAACCATTGAGCTGTGACACTACTAACTCCGAATCAAGACGTACCTCAAATGATAGAACGCCATGCAAGATGGCATCCCGTAGAAGCTCAATAATGGTGTTGTATTCAGCAACATTATTGGAAGATGGCCATAGACATACACCTCCTAACGATAGTACTTGACCCATAGGAGTATAAATCACCAAAGCAGCAGAGGCTGAGTGCTGAGTGTGACGGCTTGCACCATCCACGAATCCTATGTAGGTGGAAAATTCCCTTGACATCTGACAAAAGAAATGGAAACTAATCACAAACCCAATCACGATAAGAAAAATACCTAACTACACAAAGTTGTACAATAATATACAACAAGTAGCCTTGGTTAAATATCATGCATAGTATTTCTTGAGATAGAGCCCATTTCTAGGCTTCGCGAAGGTCGTTCCTTCGTAATCCACTAACTCATACGCACCCTTATCTAACACATGCTTGACCACGTAAGGACCACGCCACATAGGATTAAATTTCCCTGCCCCCAAGGGTTCTTTCGGTTGATCCCACAAAAGGACCAAGTCTCCTTCACTAAACGCTCTTGGGCGGACAGACTTATAGTATTGGACCTTAACGCGACGTTTATTGACTTCTAGAGCCACCAAGGCATCCCGACGCTACTCATCAAGTTTCTCAAGGTGAAACAAACACTCCTCCAATGGGGAAGTGTCTGGTAAGAGTTCTGCAGCTGGATTCAACAAAGGAATTTCACATTCAACTGGCAATATCGACTCCACTCCATGTATAAGCTGATATGGAGAAAAACCAGTGGCAGTCTTAACAACGGTTCGATATTCCCACAAAGTAGGATATAACATAATGTGCCAATTATTCTTGCTTTGTGTGATGGTTCGTTGGAGAATGGATTTGAGTGATTTATTCACTGCCTCTACCTGTCCATTCGCTTGGGGGTAGTAAGAAGACGAATGCTCTTGCTTATACCCTAACTTGGATGCCAACTCTTCCATCATATGGTTCTGAAAATGCGAGCCATGGTTAGTGACAAGCTCTTTTGGAATCCCGAACTGAGTAGTAATTTGGTTGAACAAAAAGTGAGCGGCCGTCTCACCGTCATATTTTACTGTAGGCATAGCCTCATCCCATTTCATGAAATAATCAACAGCCACTATAATGTGATGGTTCCCCCCAACTGACGCTGGGATGCAATCCATAAAATCGAGCCCCCACTTAGTGAAGGTACCAGCAGTGATAATGGGATGTAACGAGGCAGGTTTCAAGCACATATTACATGCGAACAACTAGCAAGGGTGGCACCTCTTGACCGCATCAACACAATCCTTAAAGATCGACAGCCAGAAATAACCCACTCTTAAAATATTTTGAGCTGTAGAAATCCCAGATAAATGACCACCACACGCCCCTCCATGGCAATCATTCAGCACTACCTTAGCCTCTTCATGAATTAAACAATGTCGTAAAATGGAATCTACCCCACGGCGGTACAAAGTATTGTCCACTATGAGGTATTTCTTAGAGACGTGACATAATCGTCATCGTTCATCTAGCGAGAGGTGAGTAGGGGTCTTCAGTGTTTGTAAATATATTATAATATCCCCATACCATGGGTCTAACATTGAGATTAATAAGATGTGTTCATTGACAAACGTATCTTCACAAACCAACTCCTCGGCCTCGCTCGAGAAATCCGATATAAGCTCTGCAAAAATTAAAGACTTCTTCGACTTTGCCAAAACAAACTCGAGATCGAATTCTTGCAGAATGACAATACATTTATTATATTTTCCCCCAATCATCCTTCAGGTGAGGATGAATTGAAACGGATTGACATGGGCCACAACCAAGTTCTGGTGAAGGAGAATATAATGTCTCAACCATTGAACTGCATGTACGGTAGCTAAAGCAAGCTTCTCGACATGAGAATAACGAATCTCTGTGTCAATAAGGTTTCAGCTCAAATAATATATGACATGCTCTTGGAGCTCCTCATCCTCTTGAACAAAAACCATACCAATCATCTCTAAGGACGCGGCCACATATAATCGAAAATCACGGCTATAATCTGAAGGACTAATCACCGGGGCTGATGCTAGGGATCGCTTGAGTACATCGAAGGACTCTTGGGCTCTCTCATCCCAATAAAAGGGGATGTCCTTCTTCAAGAGATGCATGAAGCCTCTAGTCAAATTGGCAAAGTTGACAACAAATATTCGTAAGACGTTTGCCATGCCTTGCAGACACTGAAGATGACGAATATTCTTCAGGGGAGACAACTGAAGTATTGCCTCAACCTTCAAAGGGTCGACTCTTATACCCTCTTTAGAAATGATGAATCCTAACAAACGCCCTGATCTCACACAAAAGATGCACTTATGAGGATTTAGTCTAACCGAATAGTGCCAGCATCTTTCGAATACCAATCTCAAGTGATAGGGATGATGCATTCTCATGCGAGAATGAGCAATGAGGTCATCCAAAAATACCTTGATAATTGACTTGAGATCATGGAAAATCAATGTCATTGCTCGCTGAAATGTAGCTCTGGTTTTTTTAAGGCCGAAAGGCATTTTTCGATATGCAAACGTTCCCCAAGGACAAATAAATGCAGTCTTATGTTGGTCCTCAGGTTTAATCTGTATCTGATTATATCCAGAAAAGCCGTCCATAAAGGAGAACACCTCACTACCCGCACACTCATCCAAAATATGATCTATAAATGGTGTGGGGAAGTTGTCCTTAGGACAGACACGATTCAAATCGTGGAAATCAGTACATATGCGGATTGCTCCCTACTTCTTATCAACCAGAATGGGGTTTGAAACCCACTCCGTCAAGGAAATGGGATAGATGAGACCAGCTTTCAATAGCTTATCTATCTCTTCCTTAATCGCAGGTGCTTTCCTAGGATTCACCGCACGTAAACATTGTCGAACGGGCTTAGTGTTGGGGTAAGTCTTAATATTGTGATCAATAATACGAGGGTCAATACCTGGCATCTCGTCATAATACCAAGCAAAAATATCACGAAATTCCTTAAAGAGCTCGGTGTATTCTAGAATCTCAGCATGGGAACATTCCGCCCCAATATAGACATTCTCTATCGTGCCAGGATTGCGAGAGATGTTGATAGGAATCGTTGAAGATATGTTCGCCATGTTTCCATCAGCCATCGGACTAGGAGAGATTAATGGAACCACAAGACTACCAACTCTCTGACTAATAACCGCCCTAAAATCCTCACGCTCCAAACGATCAAGCTCTAGAAGAAAGTACGATCTATGATGAAGTTCCTCCCATGGTGGATCAACTCCCGACATAGCCTCAATAATCACTTCATTCGAAGGGAAAATCATATCTGCAACACACTTGAGATTATCTTGATAAGCTATCATAGCTACAGGCCAGGGGACGTTCGTCTCAACGGGCTCACTCGAAGTACTCAGTGTAGGAAGAATCCAAGGATCTTCCATATAAGTCATGCAAAAAGACACCAATGTCGTAGATGTCGAAGACTCATCAGAACTAGATCCTATCATGAGGATCGGTGCAGGACAACTAAAGCTTCCCATGAGGGATGGATACATGCCTACACCCACACTCCCAGTTGTTGGCTGAGAGTGCTCAACGATCGGGATCGAAGCTCCCGAAGATGCGGTAACAAACGGATTCTTGAATTTCGTTTGATCAATTGTTACGATCTTCCTGTTATGTGGAAAGCATACAACGTGAAACAAGGAAGAAGCAATGGCTTGCATACTGTACATCCATTTCCTACCTAGCAAGAGATTGTATTCAAGGGGTGCATCAACCACCTTGACCTCTATCGCAATGGTCTTCCCTCCCAAACGGACTTTAAGGGAAGGAAGGATGTCATGCGGCCTAAAATATCTCCCATCGAACGCAGTTAACATAGTCGCTGATTTATACATCTCAGGAGAACCTAGACCCTTCCAACAGGATAAAGACATCATAGAAGTAGCAGTGCCCTTGTCAATCACAGTGCGCTTCATGGTCATATTAAGAAATTATACGTGAACCAAAAGAGACACATAGTAGGGCAAGTGAGGTTTAAGTCCTGCGGTTTCAAATTTGAGCACAGAGGAAGAATCATTATCGTTCACACCAAGGGCAGAAAGCAACGCCTTCCTTTGCGAAGGAAAACTCTAAAGCACTTCCAATGCAGACATCGCACAAGGAGTGTGGCCCAAATCCTCGACAACTGAATAATTTTGGGTGGCTCGAACATTTGGATTATGCCCAGATTGATTAAGGACTCCCTTAGGAATGCGAGGTGCAGCCTTAGGTTTATCCGTAGGTTTCTCAATGCGCAAAGGGGACCCTGGTGGATCAGGCTCTTTTCCTGGACTGGGTTGTGATGAACCATAATATTTCACACGGGTCACAACTTTCATAGTACAGACCATGTTAATGCACCCACAACCACTACCCTCCGATGTATCATCATCACCAGACTGGTCATGGGACTTTGAGTTCATATTTTGATTATGCGGTAAAGGGTTAGTTAGCACAGCTGGGCCTTGTGCCAAGAATATTGAAGCTTCCTCAATACGAGGGCACAAGTAAGTGAGGTGATCATCCTTACATAACTTGCAAGGGAACTTACCCTTACATTTAGCTTTCTTTCCCCCCCCATCATTTCAGCCATTCTTGTCATTATTGTTAGAATTCTCATTCTTATTCCCGCCCTTTCAATTATTTTTACCCTTTTTTCTATTCAGTCCGGGATGCCGGTTACCCTTCTTGTCCGACGATTGCACAAAGAGTACACTCATCATTTGGGAGGGTTGAGACAAAGCCGTAGCTTGTCTCAAAGCATATTGGTTGATTGACAATTGACTAACTTGTTTTGCAACCGAATTTGCAGGTTTCACACTTGCACAACCCACAATGCCATTGGCATGTGGTTCGGGTTTGACTTTGGGATCGAAACTGGAATGAGGAGCATTGGGAATAATCCCATACAACAAACCAGACTAAGCATAAATCAATTCTAGTTCCTGTGCTCTTAAAATCGCTTGTTCCTCATTCTACACTCCAGATGTGGAAACATCCTTCGCTATATACGACAATAACAACTTGAGGAACCACTCGAGGAGGAATTCAGGTGGTATAAAAGCTTTAACTAACCTCTTTCATCTACGCCACTCTTGAATATGATCAGAGATATGTGTGGCTTTATCTTGCTAAAATGTTGACAAGAGTTCAGTACCAACATCATAACACATTGGTAGCTGGAAGTGATTAAGAAAAGTCATCGCAAGGTCGTCGAACAAAGCGAAAGCTCCCCTAGGTAACTCTATATACCACTTTGCGGCAGGCCCTGTAAGGGTGCGTTGAAATAGTCTCAAACGGACTGAGTCCTGATGTAAGGAATTCGAAGAGAGCCATAGGTGAAATGTAGTAATGTGTTCACTCGGATCCTCTCTTGTTTTGCCCTCGAACTTAGGTATGTCCGAAGGAGTTTTGGTAGGGATAGTCGGCCAAGCTGGGTCATGAGCCACATGATCGTTCATCAATCTTGATAAGTCAAGAAGATTGAGCATCGCAAGGAAAGGGAGCCTAGGATGATGAGGTCGATGGACCGCTCCCTGATTCATATAGGGTTGATTACCACCATGGCCTTGGCTATAGTGTCCTCCTCCCGTATGACCCGTATAGGGTGGCGTGGAAGCACCATAGTGTGGTGTACCTTGACTAGTAGGAGCTACAAAGCCATAATTAGGAGTTTAAGTAGGTTGTTGATACCTACCTCCATATGGTGAAGAACCCTGTCCATACTGCATCCCATAATAGGGTCCATAAGTCATCGCATGCGATGCCCCATGAGACACTTCGTAGGTAGGAAGATATGCTCCGGATGTAGGGATATACATACCGGAAGTAAGGATATATGCCCTGGAAGTAGTAACATGACCTCTAGAAGTATGAACATAGCCTCCCGAAGCAATGGGTGGTATGTAAATCTGAGACACAATCGGTCTAGTAACCGCAGTACGGACCTGACTCATAGCCATATGCCGGCTCGAAGGACCACGCGAATAAGGTGGAGGATGTACATTTGAAGAACTAGGGACCGAGGACAAAGGCATTAGAGGAATTTTCAACTCAAAATGGGCCTTTTAACTTTTATTCAAATTCCATGTCATCATGTGTTAGCGAATGAAATTGCTTTAAATTTGAAATACCGTATAGGTCTTAAACACTTTTTTAATATAAATTTGGGGATAGGTATCATAAAAAAAACTACTTTTTTTGTTTGAATTTTTGACATATCTCCCGTGTTTTTACTCAAATTTCGATCGGGAGAGCTCGTTGGATGTGGAATTTAATTCCACATCCAATGAGCTCTCCCAATCAAAATTTGAGTAAAAACACGGGGAGATATGTCAAAAATACAAACAAAAAGTAGTTTTTTTCTTTCCTTCCTCCAAAATTAATAAATATTATTTTATTATTTTAACTATTATTTTATTAGTTCATTTTAGGAGGCCCATTTTGAGTTGAAATTTCCTCTAATGAATCTGAGTAATAATGTATGTGCTACCACCTATCGTCACTCGTCTGGGATCTGGTATCCTAATCGGATTGCTAACCCTAGACCTAGGAGGGATATCTGATGTAACTTCCACCACTGGGACAGAAGGTGCAATGTGACTAGTGCTCCCAAACCTCTCCACATGGTAAGGAATGAGAGTGCCCCCAGGCATAGTGTTAGGCTCGAATTTGGATTCAACATGAAATGCCAAATCATGTGTAGGGAAACCAGGCATAGCATAACTACCGTAGCTAGTGCTGGCGGGTTCAAAATGAGTCTCGGTGTCCTCTGGCATTCCATACCGGTAATGCATCAATGGGGAATCAACCCTAGAGTGAGTAGGTCTATCATGCATGGTTTCTATCTCAGAAATCACAGGACCTAACTCAACCAAGTCGGGTGAAGGATCTTAAGTAGGAGTAAAATCCCCATCGTCTACATGAATGGGAGGAGGTGGTTCAGGAATATCCTCTAAACGGTCTCCCATGGTGTGTGAATCAATGTGTGAAATAGTCTTCCTGGAATGTCTAGGTCTCACTCCCAAAGGAGGAGGAGAAGTAGAAGGTGGGAGTCCTGCTAAATGACAAGAACGGCGAGGAGCCACACCAGAATCCACAATGACTCAAAAAATAGAAAAGACTCTCTATTTATGTAAACCCTAGGCCAACTATCATGCATAAAGAAATTACTAATAAAATCTAAAGCCAAATGCAGGAAAACAAGGGCTAGATAAATGAGCTCCCGAATGAAGCAGGCATATCTTGCCTAGGAGAGGATTGAGACTCCCATACACAACAAGTGGAGGTACACAACCAATTATTGTGGCCGTCAGCTTCAATGCATAAAGCAACTGTGCTGTCCGACCCCAACCTGGCTGGGACACCCGCAGAATAACCTCTGCAAAATACCCCCTTGATATCCTAGGTAAGGCCACTAAGGTCACCTCAATATAATCAATGCTCAGGCAGACAGTCACAGGCAGGATTGACTGTATGGGCAGGGTAGCAAAGCCTGAAACTCTCAAAAGAGCCCCCAGATATGAATACAATCCTAGAAATATCTCTGGTGCTACTCAGTTATGACTAGGGTTCATCCCAATCAATAACCGCTCACACCGCCTCGTGCTTAACTCCCTTTTGAGAGGAGGATCCTGAGAAACACTGGTTATACCAAGGATTTCACACACTCACCTGNCGAGTACCCACTCGGCATACTTTTGATGGACCTCGCTACCCCAAAAACAAGAAATACCTGAAAAAATGGAATGATGATGTCATCATTCTGTTTTTTCAGGTATTTCTTGTTTTTGGGGTAGCGGGGTCCATCAAAA
>LPNX011187685.1:531573-576454 GCA_001517045.1 Pseudotsuga menziesii
TCCTGGAGAATTAACTTACAATGAACTATTCCAAGATCCTAAAACCTAAGCTTGTTGGTGCACCCTAGAAAAGAAAAGAGTGTAATTCATTTTAATTTAGCGTTGATTTTAATTTGCTTTATTACTCAAAAAAGGGATATGACCGTGCAACTAATGGTGTTATGACACAACATGAAGTAAAATGCACACCTAACAATCAATACAAATGCATTGTGTCCATGAAAATAGGGTATGCTACTATGTGAAATGCACAAATTTCTTCAAATGATGAATGCAAACTTTTCCTATATGAAGTCCTAACTAGTACTCCAAAGCAAATCTAGTGCAAGTACAATGCAAAGATGCAAAATGCAATGCATGATGATAAGCAAATGCTTTTGGATTTTTTGAAATAAAATGAGATGCAAAAAGCAAAAGAATGATTCTACGACCCCTAGACTCTACAAGTACACACAAACAGCACTCAAGCAAAGCACTAAGGTAAAATAAATCTAATGCACTAGCCTCAAACAAAAAATCGAAAATGCCATGACAAGAACCTTCTTAAAAAAAAAATAGCCTAAAAAAAAACGTTTCTGGTTAGAAATAGAGGTCTAAACAGACTCAGGCAGTGCCAAAAGAGACTCAACAAATATCAAAATTCACCCAGCAACCAATTAACTTCCACAAAAAGGTGAAAACAAGGGCATACGTGACTATTCGCAGTAAACCCGCATGTATACGCGGAAATCCCAGAGGAACCCGGGTGTATACGCGACTGTGAGTTAAAAACTCGCGTATAAGAAGAAAGGTGCATAAACTCAAGGCAAATAGATAGGATGAGACAAAATTCAAACCAATCAGACCCTACCAGGCATACATGCCCCCAGACCCGATATAGAAACAAGAGAGAAAGAGCAATTCAAATTCATTGAGTGCCGATAAAGCAACCCCCAAAGGACAACTACTAGGAACTCCCCAATGAAGTCGCCAATTCTGTTACGGAGAGAAATTCCTATGGCTTGGGGTACCACAATAGACAACTTGACTCCAAAAATCAATCCTTTCCAATATGCAATAGAAATTAAATGTTTAACACTAAAGGATCAGACCTTGTACCTTATTCCGGACGGTTGAAGTAGATCCCCATTGAGCTTTCCAATCTTCAGCTTGAATTGATAGATTACTTCCTCAACAACAAGTAAACAATACAAAAATTCTATATATCATGATGTTAGATATGTTCTAGCATATATAATCAATAATGTACAAGAATTTGACATAATCCCATGGATAAAATATTCATTCAAACACACAATATTGGATAGGAAAAGATATTTCTATTAATATAAATCAGAGATTACAAGATACAACCTCTGACGGCACATCTGCAAATCGGAGAAACTGAATCCCCCACTTGGGCCTCCACCACCTCAATCCTCCATCTCTCGATAGCAAGCTCACAAGCAAAAGGCAAGCTTGGGAAGAACACACTAGTGCTCCAAGGGACAAAGGGATGCAGACTCAAGCATAAGTTCTGGCAACAATGGACTATAGTTTCTTTTCTCTCAATTCTCTCTTATGCCTTCAATGTACCAAGGGGTTCCTTATATAGCTTTTCAAAGGGGTAATGAAAGGTTGAATCCAAGCGATCTCAAGGCATAGGGAAGGCCAAGAGTCAAATGAGTCGGATCCATGTCAAGGAAAACTCCAAAAGGATTTGGATTATGCACATATCCTGATGTACGTGGTTTTAGTGGTCAAACCCGTGTATATACGCACTTATAGGTTTAAAAGTCGTGTGTATCATTTTTGATATGTTTTTAGGGATGATAAAGGAAACATAAAATGACAAAAAATGGTCCATGGGTTCTAAGGAGTCTACACCGGGACAGGGGAAGGCCATACAAAGTGTGATTCACCTGGAGTGGTGAAATTAGCTATAACAAAAACCCACCACGAGAAAGGAGTCGGCGACCAAGGAGAACAGACCAGGGAACCCCTTCGAGACTTTAGGGTCCTTGAATGAGGTTGAAGTGGTCCCAGAGGTGCTAATGGTTGATGACTAGTAGGAAAGCTTAACCAAAGCCCCAGTGGAAGAGGATGTTCAGCAGATGGAAGGAACGGAGGAGGAAGAAGGTGAAGACATGGAACTAGGCAAGCTAGACTTGGATTCCATAGAGGAAGAATGTAGGAATAAGGGATAAGGCTACATCTCAAGATGCTATCTTGAACTCCTCTAGTAAGCCATTATCCAAATGGGTGCTCTTGAGAGTCTTGGGATTGATCCAGATGCCCAGAAGGGTAGTAAGAGGAAGTCAGTGGAGGAGGAACTGCGAAAAGGGAGGAAGATGAACAAGCAGCGTATAAAAATGGTAGGAGTGCGACTGGTCGAATCTGGCCAGTTTCCCACAATCAAGGAAGCCTTCTCTGAAGCTAAAAAGGGTTTTCAATGAATATCATTTTGTGGAATATAAGGGGGTGCAGCAACCCCAGGAAGTGGAAAATGCTAAACCGTAAAATTAGGCAGGAAACCATGGATATTCTTTTCCTCCAAGAAACCAAATGCAGCTCCAGGGGCTTAGAAAATATTAAAGACAAAATCTAGAAAGGGATTCATGTCATGGCCATTGATGTAGCTAGACAATCTAGAGGTATGGAAATCCTCTAGAAGCCCCTCTCGGTTGAAATATCTAACTGGCGGGCCAATAAGTTTGCTCTAATGGCAGATTTTTGCCTTTTGGATTTGGGAGCTAAAGGTTCCCTAGGGAACATTTATGGTCCCAGCTGTTTCCCTAAGAAGCAGTCTTTCGTGGATCTCCTCAACTGGTTTAAATAGAAATCGGAGAGGGGGACATGGGTGCTTAGTGGATACTTCAATCTAATCACCAATCTGGGGGAAAAGAAGGGAGGAAGACGATTCCTGGATAAATACCAGGAAGTTTTCTGTGAGTTTTTATATTAGATCTCACTGGTTGACGTGGAAACTGGGAGTGGTTGGTTCACTTTGAACAACAAGTAAGGAGGGGAGCATTTGGTGGCCTCGCACCTGGATCATTTCTTGGTGTCGAAGAATATCATGCATAGCACAGGGGATATTTTGGCTAATGTTCTCTCAGGTGTTGGATCGAACCACTGGCCCATCTCCCTATCTTGGGATTGGTCCTATTCCCCTATGGGCAAACCTTTTCATTTCGAACACTTTTTGATGGAACACAAAGACTTCAAGGAACTTTCCATTCAGTGGTGGCAGGAACTGGTCCCCCCTCAGGATCCATTATGTACCATTTTCAGTAGAAACTCAAGGCTCTGAAGGCTAATATCTGCATGTGGAATAGAGAGGAATTTGGGAACATCTTTGAGGACAAAAAAACTATTACTTGAGCTAGATCTCATTAATAGAAAAATTATGGAAGAAGGCTGGGATGAGGGCATGAAAGTCAAAGAGAAGGATTTAATGAGGCAGCTGGAGGCTAGGGAAAAGCAGGAGGCGTTTTTTTGGCAACAGAAGGTGAGAGTCAAATGGATGCAGGAGGTACCAAATTCTTTCATAACTCGGTGATCCAGAACAGGAATAGCTCTAGAATCCAAAGACTTAAGACAAGGGATGGTAATAGAGTGGAAACTAGGTAGGATATTGAAGCCGAACTCACACAACAATTCTCTGAGATTCTCAGAGAGGATGGCGGGGATAGAAGTCAGGAAATTGAGCAAATCATAAGCATAATAACTAGGTTTGATACTGGTGAAAGAAATGAAATTCCGACCAAGCCTATTGAGATACAGGAGGTTGAGGAAGTGGTCAACCAAATGGCTTTGGGAAAATCCCCAGGCCCTGATGGCTTCACATCCAACTTCTCTCATCTCTTTTGGGATCTTGTCAAGGAGGGTATGCTTTGCATTGTGGAGGAATCCAAGAACAAGAAGGGGGTCCTCAAAGCCTTCAACGCCACCTTCCTCACCCTTATTCCCAAAGAGGCTGGGGAAGATACCCCTGACAAATTCAGACCGATAGCGTTATGTAATGTCATTTACAAAATCATCTCCAAGGTCATTGCTAATAGGATCAAACCTCTTCTCCTATTGCTCATTAGCCCAGAGCAGTCCGGTTTCATGGAAGGATGGAAGATATTGGATTATTCTTGTCCACGAGGTGTTGCACTCACTCAAAATCATGAGGACACCTAGTATGATAATAAAACTTGACATAGCAAAGGCGTATGATAAAATCAACTGGGAATTCATGGAGAGGATGCTGGGGGCCTTTGGATTCTCTCCTGACTGGGTGAAGTGGGTCATTGGTCTTGTTACCTCTCCCTTCTTTAACATCCTCCTCAATGGTTCTCTAACCAACACTTTTCATTCCTCTCATCGAATTCACCAAGGAGACCCTCTATCTCCTTTCCTCTTCATCCTCATGGCTGAGGGACTGAGTCGTCTCATTGTTGCCTAGGTTGCACGTGGGGAAATACGAGGAGTTAAGGCTCATGTTGGGGCATCATGTCAAACTCATCAACAATTTGTTGATGATACCATGCTCATGGGACACCCTTCAGTCCAAGAAGCACGTATCTTCAAGAAAAGCCTATATCTCTTTGCAAGGGCCTCAAGCTTGGAGGTCAACCCAAATAAATCTCAAGTCTTCTTTGTCAACACCCCCCTGGCCACTCAGAGGAATATCTTAAGAATATTGGGGTTTTCAAGAGGAGCCTTCCTGTCCAAATACGTTGGGATTCCCCTCGGGATGGTTAGGCCAAAAAAAGAATCTTGGCAGGAGATTTTGGATAGATTGAAACATAAAATCTCAAGTTGGGTGTTGCGCCTCTTAAATTTCCCCAGTAGACTGATTTTGGTCAAATCCATTTTACAGGCTATGCTGACCTACCTCTTCTCGATCTTAGCCACTCCTAAATCTATCCTCAAGGAAATTCAATGTATCGAGCAAAACTTTCTCTAGGGGGGTCATGGGAGAAAGCATAAATTCTCTCTGGTGAGTTGGGAGGACGTCTACAGGCCAAAGGAGCAGGGAGGTGTCGGCCTCAGGGACCCTAAAGTGATGCCTGAGATCCTAGGAGCCAAATTTTGGTGGCACTGGGTAACCCACTCTGCGAAACCATGGGAAAACTTTGGTGCATAAAATACGCTCAGGATAGGCCTAGCCATCTTTTGATCAGATTCAACGAGGCCCCCAGCGGTTCCCCCATATGGTTGAAAGCCCTGGCTGGTAAGTCAATTATCCAAGAGCATAGTTTCTGGGAGATCAGGGATGGAAGTAGGGAAAATTTTGGGGATGACTCACGGAACTAGCTTCCCATCCTTGGCAAGGATCCGCGGTGGGCTCACATCAAGCAGCAAGCGCTTGAGGGGGGGAAGATCCAGGTGAATCAATGTTGGAGGTTTAGAACACACATGGAGCATTGTCATTAGGACTTACATGAGAAACCTGAATCCATAAGTGAGGAGGATTGGGAGGCCTCTTAGTATGAATTGAACAAACTCTTTATCAAGGTTCAAGAAGGTTTGAATATCTTAAGATGGGGTTGCTCGACCAGAGGATCCTTCGGCATCAAGGAGGCCTATAGTATTAGGATTACCCATAATGTTGTGATTGATGACATCTAGAAGAAAATTTGGACATCCAACTTGTGGCCCAAGGTTTCCCTCTTTGTTTAGCTGATCATCCAGGGGAGGATCCTCACAAGTGACAACTTACGCAAATGGGGGATATAAGGACCCTCCCAATGTTGTTTGTGCTATAAAGCGGAGGAATCAATGGGCCATATTTTGGAGAGCTTCCCTTTCATAGCTGTTGTGTGGGATAAGGGAGAAATGGGGTTCTGACGAAGTGACAGAAGACGAGGTCAGCCCTCTCAGACCCTGAAAAATTGGTGCCCAAAAGCTTTTAAAATCCCCATTATCAGAACAATCTGGGAAGCCTTCCTAGGTATGTCCATGTGGTGCATATGGAAGGAGCAGAATGCTCAGATCTTTAGAGACCAGTGTAAATATGTGGAGATGATATGGAAAATGGTGAAAGACAACCTATTATCGTCCATCGAATGCATGCAGTGGCACGATCAGGACAATATTTTCCCACGGAAGGAAGCTAAGATGGCTGTGAACTAGGGGCTAGATAGATCTATGATGGATGGCTTGCATCATTGGCACAAATTATGTCAACCCTCCAGCCTGAATATTTGGTCTGCCCCTCCCCCCTTTGTCTTCAAGCTAAACTTCGATGGCAGTTCCAGAGGCAATCTCGGCCCGGCGATATTTGTTGGTCTTTATCGTGATCACGAGGGCAGGATCATGATGGTGTTCATGGGATTTATTGGGCAGGATACCAAAAAATCTACTGAGTTGGAAGGCCTAACCTGTGGCTTCAAGGTGCTGATCAGGGGTGGGTTTTTTCCCGCGATCTTCGAAGGCGATTCCAACACCCTCATCCAGATGGCCAAGCGATTGACAAATGGGAAAACATCTGATAAGGTCTCTCCTAGTTGGCACCTAGTGTACCGGTTGGATCGGATTCATGACCTCCTCCTGGCCTACCCAGCTATTTCATTCTTCCATGTCAGAAGGGAGGATAACAAAACTACTAATCGGTGGGTGAATGCTGGCATGGAGGGTGGACTGGGATTCCGATGCAACAGATTGGAAGGTTTTGGTAAGGAGGAATGGGCCCATCAGTGTCACCATCTAACCTCAAGGGACATCACCATGGAAGTACAGATGGTCGATCAAGTAGTTGGGAGGACAGGTGGAGATGGGAGGCATGAGCACACCTACATGAGGTCATACTAATGTTGTGTGGTTTCGAAGGTTTAAATGCTCACCGATTCTGGTGGCTATACTGCACCATTAATTTGGTTCATGGCACTAGATTTGACAAGATTGGCACTAGGTGAAGGGACCATCGGCCGGACTGGGCTCATAATCACCACAAGACGATGGCTCTCGTTCTCATGATAGGTCTGACGCATGCTAAGGTCAAAGATGGGAGCGCTCTCTCGAGCGCCCCTCTATTTTATCTTGAATGATTTGATCTCCATTCTGCTGAGTATCATTACAGAGAATTTATGCTTGAGAATCTGTGTTCCACCCCATGCTGTACCTTGGTGTTTATTTTTGTGGGAGCGCATCAACATCGCTTCCTATCACTCCTCTCTTATTCGCAGCCTGTATCGATGGATCCCAAATGTCAATTCAAGAGGGATGGTGGTTTCGGGGAGGTGTCTAGCTATTATACTGCTAAAGGGAAAACTATCATGCAATAGAATCGGCAAACCACCTGGGCTCAGCTCCAAGCTCAAGAGGAGGATGAGCTCTTCAAGAGCATGTTCCACTCAGCATCCTTAGAGAGGTTGAAAAGGTGGTTGAGGGATTGTGGGTAGAGGTTAAAGCTATGCCATGGAAAAGTCTTCATGCGGAGGTGGCGGATTGGATCCTAGACCCTGGAAACACTGCTAGTTGAGCCTCAACCTACGACCGCATGCTAATGACTTACTAGGTGACATTCCATCTGGTGGGTCACTCCTTGGTGATGCAGGAAGCTAAGAGAGAAGGTGATATGGAACCAGTGCCCTTTTGGAAAGAGAACAACAACGAATGCCACACTATGCACCAGAAAATTGACATCCTTGCGGCCCAGTTAGGATTCCCTTTCCACCCTGTTGATCGTCTTTTTTGGAGTATGCTCAGCATTGGGTGAGGGACAACAAAGGAGGTCCTGCGAGCTCCCTCAACATGGTTGGCTCCCAGCAAGCGGTGTTGGTGCACATGAGAATTCCCCCACAAATAGTTGCAGCATTTCCCTCGAATGTGGTTCCCTGTTAGGGCCCTTCTCCTCCTATTCGGGTCTGATACCCTCTCTATGTCTATGCTTTTTTAGGATTTAATTTGCGTTATAAGTATCCTAGGTAGTCAAAGTCAAAGTAGCAGTGGGAACCATGTAGTTAATGTCGATCCTTGTGGCGATAGGCTCTATAGCAAGTCCATTTTGATGTGGGTTGGAAAGCTCTGTAATTTTGCTAAAAATTATGGCAGGACTGGTTATAAAAGGGGGGGCTGGAAGACTTGGAAAACCTCTGTATTTTTTTGGCAAGACAGACCAGGTCTAGTCCTGGACAGGGTTATGCTGGATTGGGCCAAGATCTCCATGGTTTTGGGATGGATTTAGATGTATTTTGCTCTGTAATTCTATTTCTGTAAAGTAATGCAAGTTTTATTTACAAAAAAAACATTTTTCTCTGATATTTCTTCTTCATAAGGGAGACCTTCATCTTCTATGTTAAACATAAAAACACAGTCCCATAAAACCAAGGTGTCTTCTTCTTGTGTTTTTGTTGGTTCATGATGTTTCTCTTTCTCTTCCATAGTTTCTTTCAGCTTAGAATCCAACAATTGCTTCATCACTAAGGTCTTAGAATTTATTCACTGTGGGAAATTCTTCTTAGAGTAAGGTTGCTTATGGAATGTGCAAAAATTATCCATTCCTACATTTGTCAAATTCATCAATGAGGGACTGTGTGGGGGAGGCTTGGGTCGAATCTTGTCTTCTCTCATTTTATAATAAGTCTTATATTGTTTATGAGCCTCTTTTTCTTTCTCTAAATCAATTACCATGTTTGATAACTTCTACACCATCTTCACCACCCCATCTAACTCCTATGATCACTCATCCTTGGGCTTAGTTAATAATAGAGGATTTTTTTTTCCATAAGTTTTTTCATCTGACTGCACAGGATAGTGTTCTATACTCTCTATTTCTACCTCCACCTTCTCAGCTTCTTCATAAGTATCTACCAAAGTGGGTCTAACAGATCTCTTGACAAGCATGGCTAGATCAGGTCCAAGAGCTAAGGTATAGTACTCAAATAGGGCATGCTTAGATAGTTTGTTAGTAGCATCGAAGTTATTCAGGTAGGAAGCAAACCTCTGAGTGAAATTATGTACCATTTCCTTTTTTTATTTCTTTGGGGAAATTAATCCTTTCATTAAAGCTGCGTGATTTTTCTAGATTCCATATTTGTTTCTGAACAATCTCTCAAAAATATTCCAATTTGTGATTGATTTTACTTGCAGGGAAAAGTACCATGAAGCTGATTTTCCCTTCAGGGTGTGTGGGAATAATATGAAGACTACATCTTCATGTTATGTTGCTTGCAAACCTTCTAAATCCAAATAAAAAATATGCAAATGATCATCCACAAGAATTCCTTCATTTGGTTCAAACTTGGGTAAATCTTTGTCAAAACTCTAAGGCATAGCATGCAATGAAGGTGTCCAATTTAAAAGAGATCTAGCCCTCCAACCAGACTATGGAGGTGGCTGATTTGCATTCACATTGGCCATTATTCTAAGTGGATATTGAGGAGGAGACTGGAAAGGTGTTCGAAAAGGCAAACAGTGAGGGGAATCTGGCCCCAACTAATTCAAAGGTTGGACAACTTCTTGCTATGTTGTTTCTACCAATTATTCAAGATCTTCCACCAATACTGAATTTTCTAATTGAGGACGATATTTATTATGATACTCTCTTTTAGGTAAAGTAGGAATAATAGGTAACCCTCCAATTCTCTTTGGATACTCCCTGGTAATCCTCCTTAAATATTCATCTACTTCGTTATCGATGGGATAGAGATACCCCTTTTATTTTTCTTCAGGAGTGGGTTTCTAAGGAAAACTGGTTTCAGAACTTTCATTGGTGGAGTAATCTCAAGAAAAAGAATTTCCACGGCCAGACATTCACTGGTAGCCCTCCTTCTAGTGCCAAAACTATTGAGGCATGGAAAATCATGGGTAACAATAGTAGGGATTCTCCCCAATAAGTGTTCCCAATTAGCTTCTTATTTTTTGGCATGGGGAATCCATTCAGTTTACGGTCTGGCTACCGTGGGTCAAGTAATGGTTAAAGCTTATTTTATCGGTTATGGCCCGACCCACCATTTAAGTGTATTTTTTTAGTTTTATATTTAGGTATGATATGCAAGTGCGTAGCTAAGTGCAGTCGATAGAGATAACGAAGAGTGTCACAATGTGATGCGCAGGTTCTTACCTCTCGTCTTACCTCTTTAGCTTCTAAATCATAAGCAAAGAAAACTAACTAAGACTATCTAATCTATCCCTAGGGAGCAATACTGTAATTAATAATGAGTAATGTATTGTATCACATGCATTTAGAATACTACAGATAGCTGTTAATATTTCTGAATACATGAATATAAATAGACAAATAAACAAAGAGATAGCTCATTGTTAATTAAAACATTCATCACTCAGGTATGATTGTGGAAATTTCACATAAATAAATAGGAGCACATTCATAACATGAAATAATTCATAAGTTAGAACGATCTCATAGTTCATAGAAAAAAGCTGAAACAAAAGTAGTTCACATCCAACCAGTCCATGTCAAACATTTGAAACCCCACAGTACTTTCTCCAGAAAAAAATATAAACTCTTTATTATAAGATGAAATAGTTCTTCTTACAATAATATTGCACAAATATATTCTGAAAAAAGGTTCTTCAATACATAAATCTTTCCTATATTTATACAAAAAGCAAAAACTCTTGAGCTGCCCTCATTGTCTTTTGGGCTTCCCCTAACCTATCCTTTACAAAATTTTGTCCTTTAGCTTATGGGCTCAAAATACAATATATTACATCATTAATAAAAATGTTCTAAGATAGTTCATCTTGCTCATTCATAAATTTCTTCCATGCATTGGCATCTACTACTATGTTTTCAAAAGCAGAAGGTTCTATAAATATGATACTAATTTCATGCTTAGCAGCTTGAGCTTTTATACTCACCACTCTAGCCGGAATCAGGTGAAGCTGGTCTTCCAGTAAGTGGCTTCTAATTGATGCATGTGCTATTTCAGTTTTAAGCACCTCTTCATCTAATCTCTTCACTGGATGAATGGCCTGCTCGTCTTCGCTGCATCATTCCTGTAATTGCTTCAAAAATATTTCATGCTCTGGAAACACCTCTAGTCTGCTGCTAGTAGATATATGACACCGATTATAAGTTAGGAGGACTCTTCTACAGAATTATCCATAGGAACTCTTCGTCTTCCTTATTGTCTTTACTAGCTCTTCTGTTGCTTTGCTAGCAAACTTGATCAACTCATACTCTGTCTTTATCCACTCTAGGTATTTGGGAGGTAAATCTATGGGAGGTGTTAAACCAAAAATCGCCCACATAGCTCTTAATGGCCTACACCACCCAAGGAAACCATCTCACAACCCTCATATCACTCCATTAGACCCTCCATTAAACCCTCACACCCTCAAAATAGCCTAACGATGAAGAAAAAGGGCTAAAAACCCCAAAAAGGATCCCAAATAAGCCTCCTAGGAGCTAAAGCCCTCAAAAATGGGCTAAAACTATAAAAGGGGCTAAAGTTAGGTTGGAAGGGGCTAAGAGCCCAAAAAAGGGGCTAAAGTCCAGACCAAGGGCTTAAAACCCTAAAACCCCTTGGAAAAGCTATAAAAGGAGGGTGGGGGGTCACTCTCAAAACACTTCTCCCATTTCCTATTGTTATGCTTCCCGTGGATGCTTTGAGACCTTTCCCTCTCAAACCACCCACACTTCCTCTCCTTCATCTTCATCCCCATTGAGCCATTTCTCCCAAAGCAATAGAGATGCTTCCACAAGCTTGGGAATGGTGGCCCATTTCCACCAAAGAAGGTATACCATGTTTTATTTCTGTTTCTTAGTTGTTTAATATGCTTTGCTTTCTAACCCTCGTCCCCATTTGTAGGTTTTGTTTTCTTTTTAAAATTGTTTTACAAGTTTTATCATAGCTTAGGATTTGTTTGTAGGTTTTAAAGGTGAAACCCTAACCCATGTTTGCAGAGGGGTTCATCAACATTGCTTCTATTTCTCTCTGTCATTAGCTTAGCCTTAGTTTAGTTTACTGTTCTGTCAGTTCTGTTTTTCCATTTTTACAGTATTTATCCACGCAGGAACCTACCCTTATATCCTATAGATAGAAGGGAACGATTCATTCTCCTGTAGCAAGGAGAAATCCCTACTACAGAACTAGCAACCATACCAGGTCGATCCCACAGGATCCCTGGTTCAAAATTTTATTTTCAAGTTTTAAAAATTTTTGCTTTAGTTTTTTAGAAATTTCATGTTAAATCCATCTTAGATTCTTTTTATTTCCTATTTTAAGCACTGTCGAAGCCTCATCTAGGCCAAACCGAGTCAGGTTGACCACAGTACCAGTTACCGTTGGCTTGATCTGACTCTGTCTCACAAAAAAAACCCCAATTCAGAGTAGGGCACTCTTATTGAGGAAAAAGGTGAGACTAGGGCACACTTAATGAGCAAACAGGTGCACCCAGGGCACACTTAATCTCTCGATAAGTGTGACTTCAGCCCAGAAACTTAGTTTGCAGCTGTTTCTACATTCTGTACGACCCCCTTGCTCATTTCTGATCTCGTGGGCCCCTGGCCAGATTTGGTCAGAAATGTGCGGCCTATCAAAAAGAACATTAATTTGAGTTTAATAGACAGTAAATTTTAGTTTCAGAGGACTATTAATGCGGCTCAGCCGCCTCTGTCCACCACACCAGTTTAATTTCAGTTTTTGTTTTTATTCTCAGCAATTTATTTCATGAACAATGTGTAAATGTTAAGTAAAAGTTAAGGGATTAATGAAATGAACCTAGCCTAACTAAAATCAACCTAAAACCAACCATCATGCTTCCCCTTCCTCCTCTACTTAGTCATCACCCTCCAAGGTATCCTAGGATACAAATAAGGGAAATCTCGTATAGATCTAGGCACTCCATGATATTGTTCCAAACCATTAAAACCGGGTGACCTGGAAGGTAGAGGGGGTAGAGAAGGAGGGCTTCTCATGGTGCTAAGTGTCCTCCCTGTTGACCAACCTAGCATCTGGGAGGTGACCTGAGGATCTACAGATGGGCTTAGTCCCATTGTGTTGAGAGACTAGCACCTTCTCTTGGTTGAAGAGGAATATCACTAGGAGGTAGACATCTTGTTAGGTCAGCAAACATTCAGGGTTAATCATTGTAGTTATTCACAATTTCTATTTATTTATGCTTCCATACACAACCACAATGACATGAAATCTACCATGATGAATTCATAAACCATATTGCAGCAACCAAATACCAGAAAAAATAAGCAAACAAATACACCACACCAACTAATTAACCCAACTCAGTTCATGACACTGAGTGAGCCTTAAAATTTACTAATTTACACTAAGTACAAACAACTCTGCAGTCTTTGAGGACATAAGTCCCTGACTGCTTCAACTATGGGAAGTACTTGGGCTTTGCCCAGAAATTCATTGTGAGGAGTACAACAGGAACCCCAAAGTAGTTGTCCGCTGAGGAGAATTGCTAAGCGAAACGGGCAATGACCCCTTCCAATTGAGTAGAAAAACCTGTGAGAAACAAGCCAAGTGCTGTCTTCCGACAGTCTTGGTGGTTGAGAGACCACCTTTAGAAAATAGGAAGCCACTAAAATTGGGGTCCAAATCTCATTCTCACCAGTTTCATTCATCAAATCAAACACAATTGATCCTCCACGCTCTTCCTCACACCTAAGAGGTGAACCATCACCATTCAGAACACTCGATCGGCACCGTCAAAGCCACTCTTAGCAATCTCCCACACCATTAGAGGGCCACACAGCCACTGATTCTGATTCAGACCCATATCATTATGAGCCAGACCTCCACACTGCACCATCAAGCCCCATGGCTAGTGTGAACCTGGATCCATTTTTTGGCTTAACCTTAGCAAGTAGACCCATGTCCACATCACAACCTGTCACTCACAACTTGGAAAGTGGCCCAAGCACAGTCATGTAGACTATAATTAGTCAGCTGCCACCACCTATAGTGACCAGCCAAGCTAGCCCACTTACAGCACATGGGGGCAATGCCCCCACCACTGATACTATCCCACCGACAACACTTGGGGGCATTGGCCCATCCACAATGGTGCCACTACAAGAACCCCTAGCCATGCAGATGCATTATGCACCTGTAAACACCACCCCCATAACAGCCCCATCCCACATCAACTTGGGTTCGAATCTGCGCTTCATGGCTTGTCTCAACTTGCCTGATTTGGCTAGATTAACAAATGACCCCATCCACCACAAAGCCTTCTGGGCACCCATGCCAACTAAACTGCCATCAGACATCCCCAAGTTTGAAGGAAAAGTAGGGGAATGTCCCCAAAACTATATAATGACATTCCATTTATGGTGCTCATCCAATAGCATCGTAGATGACTCCATCAGGCTGAGGCCATTCCAACACACCCTTACAGGTGCCACGACCAAATGGTACATTGAGCTGCCACAAGCCAAGTACCTGGACTTCAACTCCCTAGCCTTTATGTTCCTACAGTATTTCCAACTCCCTATCAAATATGACAAGGGGGTGGAGATCCTGCTATCAAAGCATGACCATTCACATAACTGACCATATCCATGAGTGGTGGTGACGTCATAGTCTATGTAAAATCCAACTAGACTGCAAGATCTTCTTGGATTGGTTCCTTAAGACTTTACTCCCGCCCATCGGAAAGGATGTCACATCTAAACATCCCCAATCTGAAGAAGAGGCCATATTGAAGGCCCAACAATTTGACCTTATCTATGCTCAGTCTTGATACCTATACACCATCATTCCAGATGCTCCCCATCTGAGTACCTCCTACCGTGATGCATCGGGGGCATCCCACGCTGTGAATGGCATCATAGGGTCAGTCTTCCAATAGCCACAACCTCGACCAACACCACCGGCCATGACACCACAACCAAGCAACACTGCTAGTATTGCTCATCAAAACCAAGCTCCTGGCTATGCTAGAATGATGTCCCAGTCTGGAGCAACAAGTTCCTATGCACAACCTGTGCCACCACAGCAGGATCAGGCCATGGTTTGGCCAACACAGTAGTATGTGGGTAAAATTCCCACATTTTTGGCACCACCACCCCCACAAATATACTATGCACCACCAGTACAACCAGTGCAAGCCCCCGCACCCGCTCCACCCACTCTGTTGGGACAAGTGTTCACACAGCAAAACCATCCCAACCAGCCTTCCCCCAACAATCAACAAGGGTAATCTAGGAATAATTGGCCCCACAACCAAGGCAATAACCAACCGCAGGAAGGTGGTCAACAATCGAACCCTCCCAACAATGTTGCGGCTAACCGGCCAACCCAAAACCCCCCATGACAAAATGCACCAAGACGCAACGCCCAGTTGCGCACAAACCAACCATGCACACTCTGTGATGTTTATGGGAATTACAAATTTGAGTGTCCCCTCATGGCTCACACTAAGCACTAGAAGGACCTCCCCCCATGGTGCTTTAAAACCCACTACTAGTCCAAGGATTGGTGGCAACCACTCCCCATCCTCAGGCCAATCCCAATGCTCTGGGGGCACCTCCCATGGCCGAAATAGGTTTTCACCACGTGCTAGCCATGACGACTGAAGAGGTCAAATTGCAAACTAGATAGAATCAGTACGGTACCACCACCGAGCCTGCTGAATCATCAGCAACATCCACATCTAAGACAGTCAACCTGCCTCTTCAATTACTCCCCTTCCCATGCCCCCCCATACACGGAGTGGCCAACAATTCCATAGCTAGAGCTGTAGTCAGCTATAGCATTGTGGATGATTTGGCCCAAACACCAACCACCATGTCTGCTCTTGAGGTACTCAGAATGTGCCCAATGTAGTGGAAAGCCTTGCTAGCCTCCCTAGGGGCAATAGACCCCTCTAAATCCAAGTTAATCACCTTTGACATGGAGAACAAAGAACCGTACATGCCCTCGACCATCGCCTTCCAAATCCTGGTGTCCATCCAGAATTTGGTTGTGCATTAGTGCATAGTGGATGAGGGGGCATCCACGTGCGTTATCTCTACCTTGGTTTGGCAGAAACTTGGATCACCAATTCTGCAACCATCCTCCACAAATCTGCAGGCTTATGATGGACATCCCAATAAATCCCAAGGAATCCTCCCACATGTACCCATCACGTTATCCGGGAAGACAGTGTTGATTGACATCGAAGTCGTCAATGATCAACTAGAATATAACCTCCTCCTTGGAAGGAGTTACATGTATACCATGAAAGCAGTCACATCAACTATCTTCCATCTCATGATGCTCACCCATGAAGGGAATATTCTGATGGTTAACCAGCTCACTTATCATGATCCCCAAGGGTTAACGACACCTGCCAACGTTATGCCTACCATCACCACCATTGAGCTGCAAGGGACGAATACACACACCCATGTCATCCCTATAATTAACACTATGGTTGAAAACACACCAGCCTACCCACCGTTGAATGTGGGCCCTAGGTTGTTTACCAATCCCACCATGACAGTTCATTTCTCGTTAGTGTCACCACCGCCGACACAAAACAAAACTACGGACTTGTGCATGGTCTCATCTAGCACCGCTACACCCAAACCGCAACTGCAGCCGCAGCCCCAAGCATAAACACAACATCATCTGTAGACGCAACACTAAGAGCAGTCAAAACATCACCTATAGCAGTAGCATTATGTGCAGCTGCAACCACAACCTCACCCACACATGTAACCAACAGGTAGTTATCTGGGCTCATCTCCAGTCCTTACGATTCCCTTCCTCTTTCCCCCACCTGGTGTCATGAGCAAGCTGGCCATGGCCACCTTAAGCTTGCCCAAATTTACGTTGGGCATCTCAGTGTGGTATCTTGATCCACTAGCTCAACCAGCAATGCCCCAGGTTTTTTTAACCTGGGTGCAACCTATTGCGGTCAAGTCTCACCCTCCACCTGGTCCGCACAAGCCAACCCTCCACACCTACACCTTGACTGCCCCAACCCAAGAGGGCTAGGGGAAAGAACACCAAAGCCATGGCAGAACCACAACAAGTCCCACCATGTGTCATCTATGAACAATAGGACCATCCAATTCAGAATTTCCCTGAAATACCAGTGATCCATGCACATCTATATGCCATGGATACAAACAAAAACATCCCCGTGGTTGAACTCCCAACCGTGCCAATAGCCAGGAACAAGGAATTGAGGACAAACCATGCTTGCACCCTTTGCGGCTTGTATGGAGATTACTCCCACCATTGCCAAGACCTACCCGAATTTTGAATGGCTCTCACTGACCTCCGTCAACATTCACTTGAGTCTGAGATCACCTTGATCGAAGAATTTCACCCACCACCTCCTTCGTCAGACATCGTGTCCATCTACATGATGTCCAGTTCTGTAGACCCTCTTGTCTCCACCATCACCGATGGTCCATCAGACTTGTCTCTTCTATTGTTTCCCTAGCCACAGGCGCAACCTCAATGTTGAAATATTGTAACTTCAAAGAATATTCTATATGTATCTTTTTGTGGGCCCTGATGGTCCTAATGGGAGAACCACTTGTATTACTTTGTACCCTGATGCTTCCAATCGAAATAACTAATAAGAGTCATTAGGTAGTCCCCTCTAATTGTAAAAGTGGGTCATTAACACCCCAATGTGGTTACTTGAGCCTACATGTGTAAACTCGAGCCTACATGATTAACTCTACCTTACATGTCGGATGAGTTAATTAAAGTGAACAGATGAATATAAATAGAGGTGTGAAACTCCTCATTTGTAACACACACTCTCACTTGTGTAGAACATTAGTGGAGAAGAGAAGAGTAGTAGGAGAAGGAGGAGGACCAAGCTTTGATCTCCTTGTTGGTTTTCTCTTTTATCCTTTTGGGGCATCTATATTGAGGAAGCTTTTGCTGGATTTTTCCCTTTAGGGTTTTCCCAGGATAAATCTGTGTTGTTCTTATGATACTGTTTCTTTCATTGATCATGTTTATATTCTTTTGTTATAAAAATGAATTGAAATACTAATGTTCTAGCTTAGCATATGAACATTTAACATGGTATCACAGCTAGCCTGAATAGGACAACCTTCACAAGGAGAAATAACCCTCTCTCTCTCCCTGGAAGAAATTAGGGTTTCAAGAAAATTTTCAAGTTTTGGAAAATTGTTTGCATGGAAAGTTGCGCCCTCCAAGAATGCATCTTTTGAGCCTAGAATCAAGGTTTTTGGATGTGTGAGTCTCTGGAAAAGTCAAACCCTAGTTTAACAGCTACACTAGAAAACTGCTGAACCAGAAAGCTGCAGAAGCTGAATCTTGCAAGTCTGATTTGAAAGGTGAAGAGTTGGATTCTGCAGAATCCAAGTACACAAGTCAACTCACCTCATTCAAGTGCATCTCTTGGTAAGGTCAGTTTCTCATTTTGCAAAATTTCACTTTTTTGTGATTTTCTGACAAGATGGCCCCAAGTACTAAGCTTGAGGACAAGCTAGAAGGCATAGAGAATTTTCCAACATGGAAATACAAGATTGGTCTCATTCTCCAAGAGAATGATCTTGATATGTATGTCAAAGAAGAATTTTCAGAACCAGAAGAAGATGAAGCCAAGGAGAAGCATAGGAAAGACATGATTAGGGCTCAAAGAATTATTGCTGACTCCATCAAGGATCACTTGATCCCTCAAGTGTCATCCAAGAAGACTCCAAAGTAAATGTTTGATGCCCTATCTAGAATGTTTGAAGGAAGAAACATTAATAGAAAGATGAATCTAAGAGCTCAACTGAAGAGTACCAAGATGAGTCATGGAGAATCCATCCAAGACTATTTCTCAAGGGTTTCTCATATCAAAGAGAAACTAGAAGCTATTGGAGACAAACTTGATGAAGATGAACTAGTCATGACTGCTCTCAATGGTCTCACTAGACCATGGGAATCATTCATTCAAATGATGTGTGCCAGGAAGGAAAGCATGAAGTTTGATGTGGTATGGGAAGACTGCATTCAAGAAGAGACTAGAGTGGAAAACAAAGAAGCCTTACTTAAAGAGGATGATCAAGCTCTAGCTACTCATAAAAATAAAAGAAGAAGGATTCAACCAACCTTCAAGAAGGGAAACCACAAGGAGCATCAACCTCCCATAAGATTCCAAAAATCAAGAGAAAGTCTAGCAAGTAAAGACTACTCTGGTTTTCAATGTTTCCATTGTGACAATATAGGACACATTGCTAAGAATTGTCCTATGAAGAAGCAAGAATATAAGAAGAGGATCAACAACAAAAAAATATATCATGCTCATCTAGCTGAAGATGAGGATGAAGAACAAGAAGAAGAAGACAAAGAAGAAAGACCTCCAAGAAAGCAAGCAAGAGAAGAAGATGCAGAAGAGTATGTACTATTCTCTACACTCTCTGGGTCTGTAACACCTGGAGAAGATACTTGGCTGATTGATAGTGGTGCTTCAAAGCACATGATGGGACGAAAGAAATCTTTGTCCAAACTCGAAGAAAGGAGCTCTCCTCAGAAAGTATCCCTAGGATATGACTATCAATATCCGATCAAAGGAGTTAGTGAAGCAAGTTACAAACTTGATTCAGGTAATCCCCTAAAGATGAAATATGTATTATATGTACCTGGTCTAAAGAAGAATTTACTTTCTATCTCAGCTTTAGATAAGAAAAGTTTCAAAGTTGCTTTCATAAATGTTCAAGTACTCATGTGGCCCAAAGGAAAGAATATTGAAGATGCAATCATCATTGGTGAAGAAGAAGGAGGCTTGTATAAACTCAAGGGGAATTCAAAAACAGCCTTTGTGCATGAGTTCACTGACCCTAGTGAGCTATTGCATAGAATTCTTGCCCACATTAATTACAAAGCTTTACCTCATGTGAACAAGGTAGTGACGGGATTACCAGACATGAAGATCAAGCATGAAGGAATTTGCAAAGGATGTGAGAAGGGAAAGAACATCAAGAATCCATTTCCAAAGAGCGAAACAAAAACTAAAGGTACGTTGGAATTGATTCATTCAGATGTATGTGGTCCAATGTCTACTACATCCTTAAGTGGATTTGAATATTATATCACGTTTATTGATGACTATTCAAGAAAGACCTGGATATACTTCTTGAAAGCAAAGAGTGAAGTGTTTGAGAAATTCAAGGAGTTCAAAGCCTTGATAGAGAATATTTCAAACAAGAAAATAAAGACACTCTGATCAGACAATGGTGGAGAATATACCTCAAAAGTGTTTGAATATTTTTGCAAAGATGTCGGAATCAAGAGGGAACTAACTAATCCCTACAATCCTCAACAGAATGGGGTTGCGAAAAGAAAGAATAGAACCATCATGGAGGCAGTGAAGACTATGATATATGATCAAGATATTCCAATGCATCTTTGGCCTGAAGCAACAAGAATTGTTGTGTATGTATAGAATAGAATATCTCATAGTGCTCTTAGGTTCAAAACTCTAGAGGAGATGTTCACAGGAAAGAATCCTGAGGTAAGTCACCTCAAAATATTTGGTTGTCTAGTATATATTCATATACCAAAAGAGAAAAGAACCAAGTTAGATCCTCCCAGAAAGAAGGGGATATTTGTTGGATATTGTGAAGTATCCAAAGCATTTAGAATTTACATTCCTGGATTCCATAACATGGAAATCAGTCGAGATGTGACATTCAATGAAGATGCAGCCCTCAAGAGATCCAGGAAGTGCCAACATGAAGAAGTATATGAAGAAGAGACATCTCCCAGAAATAAAGAAACTACATATCTCCCTAAAGATGAAGCTCCTGAAGAACATGACATGGAAGAACCTCAAGAACCTCCTATGATGGAGATATCAAGAAAGAGAAAGCCTGCATGGACAAGAGAAATTATACGAGAGGTAGAAAGATATGGAGCTCTTGAAGGCTCCACAAGGGAAAGAAAGAAACCTAAAACCTTTTCCAACTATGTAGCTTTGATGTGTGATCTTGTAGATCAAGAACCGACAAACTACGAAGAAGTGGTACAGAAGAAAGAATGGGAAGAAGCAATGACTGAAGAATACCAGTCAATAATGAAGAATGATGTATGGGATATAGTTCCCAAACCAGAAGACAAAAGTATAGTATCCTCCAAATTGATATTCAAAATAAAGCATGCAGCTGACGGAATTATCAAAAAGTATAAAGTAATATTTGTGGCCAGAGGTTTCTCTCAAAAAGAAGGAATCGAATATGAAGAGACATTTTCCCCAGTAGCATGATATACTTTGATTAGAACTATCATGGCACCTGTATCCATGATGAAGTGGGACTTACACTAGATGGATTTGAAAACAACTTTTCTAAATGGCGTGATCGAAGAAGAAGTATACATAGAACAACCACAAGGATTTGAAGTTGAAGATAGACATACTCATGTATGCAAGTTGAAGAAGGCATTGTATGGCCTTAAACAAGCTCCTTGAGCTTGGTATCAAAAGATAGATGGGTTCTTGTCGAGCATGGGTTTTACCAAGAGTAAAGCCGATCCTAAAATTTATCCCAAGATTGTAGAAGATGAACCTACCATCCTGTTACTATATGTGGATGACCTATTCTTGATAGGGAATGAGAAACAGATTGTGGAAAGCAAGAAGAAAATAGCAGAATAATTTTAGATGAAAGACCTTGGGTTAATGCATGATTTCCTAGGTCTGGAAGTATGGCAAATTTCAGAAGGAATCTTTCTCAACCAGAGAAAGTATGCGGTAGAGATATTGAAAAGATTCAATATGTTGGAATGCAAAGCCATGTCCATTCCCATGGACTCTAACCTGAAGCTGTTAGCTGATGACTCATTAGAGTTAGTGGACATGACTCAATACAGACAGATCATTGGGTCATTTATGTACTTAACAAATACCAGACCAGACATTTGTTTTGCTGTGAACACCTTGAGTCAATATCTTGTTCAACCAAGACAGGTTCACCTAGTAGCTACAAAACATGTGATGAGATATCTGAAATGGACTATATACTTTGGTCTATTCTATGATGATAGCCATGAGTACAGATTGTGTGGCTATACAAATGCAGATTGGGGTGGAAGTATCTCAGATAGAAAAATCAAATCAAGTGGATGTTATAGTCTGGGATCTGCTATGATTTCATGGTTTAGCAGAAAGTAGTCTAGTGTTGCTCTAAGAACAGACAAAGCAGAATATATAGTAGCCTGCTCTGCTAGTTGTGAAGCCATATGGCTTCGGAAGCTGATGTCGGGATTATTCAACCTAGAGTTGGACACTACTATGATTCTATGTGACAATCAAAGTTGTATAAAGATGACAGAGAACCCAGTATTCCATGATAGATAGAAGCACATAGAAATCGGGTATTTCTACATTCAAGACATGATGCAGAAGGGAGCCATAAAACTCTAGTATGTGAGTACTGATGAAGAGGTTGCTGATGTGTTGACGAAGCCTCTATCTTGAGTAAATTTCAAACACTTTCGAGACAAGCTTGGTTTGGTTCGGAAGGACCTTCCTCGAAAGGGGGAATAGTGATGTTGTAGCGGGATTGTATCATCCCTGGGCATCTGCCCTAAAGTGATTCAGTGGCCTTGTTCCTCGAGAATAAAGAGGGATTGTATCATCTCGGTACATCTATCCAGAAGTGATCCACTAACCTCGATCCTCGATAATGAAGAGGGATTGTATCATCCTGGGACATCTATCCAAAATAGATCCAGTGACTTCGATCCTCAAGAATGTAGCGGGATTGCATCATCCCTGAAATTTGGTTCAAAATTTATCCGGAGGTCTCGCCCCCCATGAATGTGGTGGGATTGCATCATCCCTGAAATTCAGTTTAAAATGTATCTGAAGGTCTCAACCCCTGTGAATGTGGTGGGATTGCATCATCCCTAAACTTCGGTTCAAAATGTATTTGACAGTCTTGGCCCCCGTGAATGTGGTGGGATTGCATCATCCCTAAACTTCGGTTCAAAATGTATCCGAAGGTCTTGGCCCTAGTGAAAGTGGTGGATTGCATCATCCCTGAACGTCGGTTCAAAATGTATCCGCAGGTCTTGGCCCCCATGAAATTGGTGGGATTTCATCATCCCTAAACTTTGGTTCAAAATGTATCTAGAGGTCTTGGCCCTCATGAAAGTGGTGGCATTGCATCATCCCTAAACCTCGGTTCAAAATGTATCTAGATATTTCGGTCCCCGTGAATGTGGTGGGGTTGCATCATCCCTGAACCTCAGTTCAAAATGTATCCAAAGATTTTGGTCCCCGTGAATGTGGTGGGATTGGTGAGATTGCACCCCTCCTACATCCCACGGGAACACACTGTCACTTAAGACATGGTTGTGCATCCTATGGTTTAAAATGATGCCAGAATTAAAGGGGCAGTGCCAACAACGAAACGCTCATCTGCACCATGTCCTTGCTTCCCAAACAAATTTTGATGGTGCACTCATAGCCGCACAGAGACTAGGCAAGAAAAATAACCGACTGAAATGAAAAGGTGTTAACAACTAGACAGGTTGGAACCTTAACCAAAGAAAAACCCACCACTGTTCAAAACAAAAACCTTGCGGGAACTAAATACCTAACCCTATCAAATACATGCGATCTAAAACAAATGATAATAATTGGCATATAAAATATTTGAGCAAATCCTACCTAGAGACAATGTGGCAGGTGACTTGGACAGGAAACAACCTCTGTTGGTGAAGGATTCATACAGGAAAATCGATAGTTGCGCGGACTCAACTGGATAAACTTTATGGTGATAATGACACCTCATACAAATGTTACAGTTTTATAAGCCTAACCGTGGGAGTAGTCAATTAAACTTGGTAGGAAAGAAAGGCTAACCCATAGTCGAAATCATACTCCCATGAAAATCCGTAATATTGGATTGACTCAGCTCTTTCTACCCGGTACATCGGATGGGAGAAACACATTGGAAGACGACAACACTAACTTATCTCGGTATCAACGAGGACATCATGAAGCTGTGAATATATTCGGCACTACGCCCTCGCAACGTCGACCGACGAAACCACTACAATTTTGGCTCATTCCCATATACATAGCCGATGGTGAGATCACTTCACCAACATAATTGGATATCGAAGAAAGATAGGAAAAAGCAGACCCGGATCATTGGAACCGCTCAAGACTAGGATTCGAGAAGATCGACAAAATGCCTCTGATACAATAGATGAAATGACATCCAATATATCGGATAAAACTTTGGAAGGCTCCCAATGGGAATACTAGGACAGTAGTCAACTGTGCATCCGATGCATCAAAAATCTAGTCGACTATGCATCCGATGTAAGTAGACAAAAAACTCAAATATTTCAAAAACAACAAGCCACAGGAAAACTTTGGTAAAATCGTGGAAATCCTTAAGCCGTCTAAACACTGAAAGAATAAGGGGGGAACCTAAAAATAATTTTTTTTGGGGAAAATAGTTGCAGTTGCAACAGGTATCTACAAGGTGTTACCAAATATTGGTAGTATGGCCTACAAATTTGAACTACTTTCCTCTTCATGAATCCATCAATTTTTCCACGTTTCCAATTTAAAGAAGGTTATAGGTGACAAGATACTAGTTCAAATGATGTTACTAAAACTTGATGAGGAAGGAAAAATAATATTGGAGCCTAAATAAATTACCGGAATACGAACTAGACAAATTTGTAATCGATCAATTTCATAGTATCTCATTAAATGGAAGAACTTACCCACAAAAGATTCAACATGGGAAGATGAGTCCTTTATAAATCAGCATCTAGAACTACTTCAACATTGAAAACAAACTTTTTGAAGGTGAGGGACATGTTAAGCCCTTAATGATGACACATTACACCATATATTGTGGCACATTACCCCCTATATTGTGGTGCATTACAGATTATCTATGTAGGATTGGGTCTATTAGTGGTTTTATTAGTTGTTATTGTACACTTTTATCTCCTACATATAGGAAGGATAGCTTCTCATTTTGGCATCATATAATCTTATATTATCTTGTACATTGTTTAAGAAGGTTCTTCCCTCGAAGAGGATTGATATTTATATCTTTTATTCATCTTTTAAGCGTGTATTACTCTCTTATTGTATATTTATGCTCTTTATATGCTATATATGGAATTTGGTTGCATAACAACGAGGAAGGTCTTTGTGAACTACACCAAGATTTTCATGGAAATATTCAAACTTTAATAGAGATAGATGTTTGGTATGTACATAAATAAATTTCCCATCAGTACTCACATACTGGAGATTGATAGCTCCCTTTTTCATCATATCCATTAAATAGAAATATCAAATTTCTATGTGCTTATATTTGTCATGGAACATAGGGTTCTTTGTCATCTTTATAGATCTTTGGTTGTCACAAAGAATCATTGTGGTGTCCAAATCCATGTCAAATAATCCTGACATCAGCTTCGGATGCCATATAGCTTCACAACAAGTTGAGAAAGATGTAATGTACTCTACTTCATCTATACTGAGAGAAGCATTATATTTTTTCTTACTAAACCATGATATCATGGTGGATCATAGATAATAACATCCACCTGAAGTGCTCTTCCTATCTGCAAAAATTCATTCCCAATATGAATCCATTTATCCATATAGTTGGCAGTCATGATCTCTACCATAGTAAAGTCCCAAATCTATCATACCTTTTAGGTACCTCATCACATTCTTTGTAGCTATCAGGTGAACCTATCTAGGTTTAACTAGATACTGACTCAATTTTTTCATAGAAAGTAATATATATGTCCTTTTATTAGTCAGATACATTAATGACCCAATAGACTGTCTCTATTGAGTCATGTTCACTAAATTTGATATCTCATCATACAACAACTTCAGGTTGGTGTCCATGGGTGTTGCCATGGATTTACAATCCAACATATCAAATATTTTCAATATTTATGTTGCATACTTTCCTTGATTCAGAAAGATGCCTTCTAGGATCCACCACACTTCCTGCCCTAGGAAATAATGCATCAATCCAAGATCTTTCATTTCGAATTCTTTAGCTAGATTCTTCTTGCAATCTGTGATATGTTTCTCATTTCCCATCAGAAATAGATCATTCACATACAGTAATAGTATGATAGGTTCATCATCCATATACTTCATTGAATGTTTAGGATCCTCTTTACTCTTGGTAAATCCCAAGATTGTCAATAAGATATATATTCTACCATACCAATCTCTAGGAGATTGCTTTAGACCATACAAATCCTTCTTCAACTTGCATACATGAGTCACTCTCTCTTCAAATTCACATCCTTGTGCTTGTTTGATGTAAACGTCTTCCTCAATCACACCATTAATGAAGTTTGTCTTTACATGCAAGAAAGTGCCATGATGGTTTTGATGGAAGTGTGCCTTGCTACTAGAGAAAATGTCTCTTCATCATCAATTCCCTCTTTCTGAGAGAATCCTCTAACCACAAATCTTGATTTGTACTTTTCAATACTTCCATCAGCGGCATGTCTTATCTTGTAGATCCATTTCGAAGATAGCACACTCTTGTTTCTGGTTTGGGAACTATATCCCAAACATTATTCTTCATAATTGGTTGGTATTCTTCCATCATTTATTCAACCCACTCTTTCTTCTGTGCAGCTTCATCATAGCTGGTGGGTTCTTTATCTACAATGTCACACATCAAATATACATAACTAGAATATGGATTTGATAATTCACTAGTTGTCATGGATCCTTCTGGATATCCATACATTTATGCTTCCCGTATTATTTCTCTTACCCAATAAGGTTTTATCTTTAAGGAGATATCCATAGTAGGGGGTTCCTGAGGTTCTAGCATATCATGATCTTCAAATGCTACTATTTCGAGAGAGGGTTGAACTTCTTCCATTATTGGAGGTACATCCTCTTCATGTACTTCTTCAAGATGACACCTTATATATTTCTTAAGAGCTATCTCTTAATCAAATTTTACATCCCTACTAATATTTATATGATGGAATATTGATATGTATATATTTAAGGCTTTGGAAACTTCACAGTATCCAACAAATATTCCCTGCTTTCGAGAAGGATCCAATTTGGTTCTCTTCTCTTTCGGAATATGTACATATACTAGGAATCCAAATATATTGGATGGATCACTTCAGAATTCTTTCTTATATACATATCTTCATGAGTCTTGAATCCAATAGCACTGTGAAATAATCTATTATGCACATATACGATTGTTCTTACTGCTTCAACCCATAGGTGCATATGGAGTCCTTGGTCATGAATCATTGTCTTCACTACTTCCATAATAGTTCTATTCTTTCTTTTTGAAACACTGTTATGTTGGGAATTATAGGGAGTGATTAGTTCCTTCTTGATCCATACCTCCTTATAGAATGCTTTAAATTCCTTTGAAGTGTATTCTCCACCATCATTTGAGCTCCATGTGTTGATTCTCTTTTATGAATGGTTCTCTATCAAGGCCTTGAATTCCTTGAATTTCCCAAACACTTAACTCTTATTCTTCAATAAGTATATCCAAGTCATATTTGTTGACATAGATCTATCGATAGGGGTTGACACTATGTCAAAAACCCTAAATCGGTGATATCCCTGAGCATCGACTGAGACAGGTTTTACTCTGTCCAACAACACCTGCGAAGCAAATGAAGTATCACCTGAGATGTTCGATGGAGAACTGTCAGGACCACGTTTTTGCAATAAGAAGGAGGATTTTGTGCATCTACTACTCAACTATTGCAAAACTACTCAGAGATCAAAGAATGGGTTTACTATTACTTATGCATATCATATACCAAGTAGATTGCATCAATACATCAGAACGTAACAATATATTTACTCATGAACAGATCAATCACCATGAAATTATCCCAAACATGGCAACATCGTATCATTCAGAAATAATGTGGCATTGATTCATTCAGATTGCATCATTTAACACATAAAAAGTAGAAATATATAAAACAGAAGTCTTTCCATCAACATCCATCATGTCATATTATTCTTTGCATCAACACAAGATCTCAAAATACATCATCATATTCTCGATAAAACAAACCAAATAGAAGATATAATGCAGCCTTTCATAGTTACCATCAGACATAGCATACAACATAGGATAACATCCCTTGATAAAAACATCTCCTAATCATGACTACAAAATCGTAACCATAAACTACAAAATCGTGACCTAGCTGACTCTTTGTTGAACTTTCTGCCTTGTGTGCCATTATTGGTCTTTTGCATCATCCTTAATATTGCACATATTTTCCTTACCCAAAACCTCCTGCCAAAATTATTGAATAGTCATCAATAAATGTGACATAATACTCATATCCACTTAATGATATCGAGCAAATAGGACCACGTACATCAGAATGAATTAGTTCTAAGGTACCTTTAGTCTTTGTTTCACTTTTCAGAAAGGGATTCTTGATGTTCTTTCATCTTGCACATCCTTTGCAAGTTCCCTCATGGTCGATCTTCATATTTGGTAACCATGTTACCACCTTGCTCACCTAGGGAAATTCTGTGTAGTTGATGTGAGCAAGTCTTCTATGCCACAGTTCACTTGAGCTAATAATCTCATGCACAAGGGTTGTATTTGTATGTCATTTGATATTGTACAATCCTCCTTCTTCTTCTTTCCAATGACCACAACATCTTCACGTATATTTACTTTGGACCACATAAGTACTTGTCCATCTATAAAAGCAACTCTATATCATTTCTTATCTAGAGAAGATATGGAAAGTAAGATCTTTTTCAAACTTGGTACATACAGTACTTCTTTCATCTTCATGGAAGTCCTAGAGTCAAGCTTGTATCTTGATTCACCAATACCTTTGATGGTATATTGATATTCATCTCCAATTGATACCTTCTAGGAACAGTTCTTTTCTTCAAGTCTTGGCATAGTTCGTGTCATGTCCCTGGTTTCGACCTCGTATGCATGATGTATATAATGTAATTAATCGTGGTGAGGAGCTCAAGGTAAAAGCCCCACCATCGATTTGGTTGTGTATGTTCGGCAATGGGGATATTTGCCGATGGTTTGTCGTGCTATAAGGCACATTATAATTTGGCATCATGTAAACCCGCACATCAAATAAAACTAAAACCACAACCAGCTACGGCAGTGCAACGTTGAATGAAAAGGGCATGGTTCCAAAGGATAAGGGGTGGGGGATGTCAAACCTTGGTTTATGGGGGAACAACCCATGTTTTATTACCTTGTTGTTTTGCCACCTTGTCTTACCCAACCTCTTTCAACCTCTTTAATGTTCTGTTGGGTGGTTGGGCAGTTATGGTTGCTGATGGATGGGCAGTTATTTCCTTTGGGAGTGGGGTGGCAGGACTTTCAGTCCTTTTTCCACATCCACACTCCACCCATGACCCCATGCTTGCCCTGCCTGTTCTGTTCTCCTCACGAGCCTGTTCATTGTGCCCATGGTGCGTTCTCTCCACAGCCAGTTCACTCTCACGCGATTTTGGTCTGTTGCTCACCCTCACGCACAGGCTCTGGGCGATTTTGGTCTCACGCAGAGGATGCTATTCATCCTCACGCAGAGGTATGTTCGTCCTCCCTATGGCCGGTTGATTCGCGCGCAGAGAGAGAGGCTATTTTCCCTCACGCGCAGGTTGAAATCCTCACGCAGAAATCGGGTATGTATTTCCCGTGCATTTTGTTGTTGGGTGCGAGTTCTTCCTCACGCATAGGGTGTTTGGGTCATTTTCCCTATTATGAGAGCCATGCTCACTGTCATGTTTTGGGGCTGCTATTTTCCCTGTGTTTTGCTGGCTGTGGTGTTCAATTTAGTTTTGAGCCACTATGGGTTTCCAATTCGTGGGCTGAGTTTCTGTGTTTTGGGACTGTGCATAGTTGCCATTGTTTTTACTTTGAAATTGGGTTGTTCCTGTTGTTTCCCTGGTTTGGGATGTTGTGGTTGAGCTGTTTTGGCCACGTTAGGGCCAAAACCAACTCTGGGTTGTCCCTTGGACTTGAGCTGTGCTCCTCCATTGTTTGGGGCTGTCCCCTGTTGTTTATGACTTCTTCACAGAGCTGTGAAGGGATTGTTTGGCTACTGGTATGCAGTGGTTGAACCTTGGACTGTGCTGGCTTGGCTTGCTTGTGGAAAGCTTGTGAAACCCAGAAGTGTTGGTTTGGCTGTTATGTGTCCCCTTGGCTATGTGTAAGCCTGCAATTGACCCTTAGTCTGGAGGAATCATGCCCAGCTCGGGGGTGGCAGTGTTGCTGAGAGATAGATGAGCAAGATGGCCTATGGTTGGGTGGAACGTTGCAGCGACGTAGCTGGTTGCGGGTGAATTCTTCATCAAGAGATAAGTGCTGCTGGTTATTCCATCTCTGCAAATTTTATATTGATGTTAAATGAATTATAATGAACATGGAGATTGTTGGAATGTGTGTGTTTGCTTCAGCTGTATGAATGAAGATAAATGCATCTGTGTATGCTTAATTCCAGCATTTGTTTTCTGTTTATGTTCATTGGGCATCTTGCCCGGTTGTGTTGATGTGTTCGTCGCGTCCTCTTCACCGGTTGAGGGACGGGGACGTGACAGTTCGCTTGTTCCCTATCATTTTCTTTGAGGAACTGCTATCAATATTCCATTTATCTTCCCTAGGTGTTATAGGCCTAGATAGTAAAGAGAATAACACATATTCTTCTACATCTTCACCTCTAGTTAATCTGTTTGGAGGAATTTATTCTTCTTCATTCTCATCTTCAGCTATATGAGCATGATCACTCTTATTTTTGTTCTTCTTCTTCGGTGATGGACACTCTCTCGAAAGGTGTCCTATATTATGACAGTTGTAGCATTGATACTTTGAGTAATCCTTCTTATTCTTCTGAAACTTATTCTTTGAAGGATTATGATTACTCTTCTTGAAGTTTGATTGTTTTCTTTTTTTAATATCGGTTGCAAGATCCTGATTATCTGTTGTCTGCTCTAGCTTCTTCTTGTATGTAATATTCCCATACTATGTAAAAAATCATACTTCCTGTTAGCACCTTGTAATTTTCCCATGGTTGTTGTAGGAAGTCACAGGGGTAACCATTTCAACCAAGTTTTATAATTCCTTATAGAAAAGGTAGTCAAAGAGGGCTCTCTCTTGTCTTGATAGCATTCACATACACATTAAAATTTAAAGAGCACGCCAAAGACTAGATTTCTGCTAGTAACAGGACAGTTACAAAATAAAACAGGGTAAAAGATTAAAAAAAATCAACACCATTGGGAAATGGAGTCATATATTGAAACATTCAAGGACATTACAACATATAATGAAAAGGTTTTTCTCTTCGGTGATATGAGGCAAGGTAAGCACAACATTCAACGAAATATCTTTAAAGTGATGGTAAGCAGAAGAAGGAAAGAGCTCGTTGCAACATGAAGGTGTTTAACAAGGGAGAATTTTTGAGAGCACCTTTAGTCAAAAATGAAAAAGGAATATAGCTAAAATGGATCACCTATCTATGGATGAATTCCATAATAGCTATCACATTCACATTACAAACATGATTTATGATGCAGGAGTGCCTAACGGAGAGAGAATTTGTGCATGCTAATCTAGAAATGTATTGGAAGAATAAAACACATGAAATGAAATAAAAAGAGAAATCACAAACTGAATGTAAGCACGGTGATGAATCTCATAAACACAGAGAAATATATTCATTAAAAACTCCCAAAAACTATTGCATAACTACAAACCAGTGCTCAGGCCGCAAAATTGTGAATCAATCCAACCTCCAACCTCATGTGAGGAGCTTCTATTTATAATGTGAATTACCCCCAAGATATGCCCCTAAATAAAGCATAAAACTGTTACAAAATTATGGATTAACCCAGAATAATTATAACAAACTACAGTAGGTGAAATATTCACCTCCGACTATTTCCAAAATGGGATGTACGTGGTCTATTCCATGCACTGGATCAGGATGATACGATGGAATTTCGGAGGCAGGCTTACTTGTTTGAGAGTGACATATAAACACTAAGAGCTTTATACCAGTTTTGCGCCTTCTGTCGTACATAATTTTGTTCACCCGATGATCCCTTTGCACTTTTTCTCCTCTATGTTCTTCCATGCTCTAGAAACATGTTATGCTTGTGCTCGCCATTGGTCAAGAGCATCTATACTTCTTTTGGGTTGGACCTTCTATACGAAAGTTTCTAAATTCCCTATGTATACTTCTAGTTTTTCAGACCCCAAGGTGACCGCATTTTCATCCATAGTGCTAAATCCTTAACACGTTGGCTGCTCCCATAGGCAGCTGGTCGCCTATACTGCTCAGTCACCAGGTTGAGCTTCTTCTCTTATGGCGCGGTTTCGTGATGAGCTTTTGGATTTGTCATCACCTCAGACACAAATTTCATTATAAACACAAGAGGTTGATGAACAAACTCTCCTTTTCTTTCTTTCATTGTACGAGCATCCGTTCAGGCTTCCCCTCTGTAGAAATGGATACTATCTACCATGATGGTGGTGTCCAAGGATCCATATGGAGGATTTGGAGGGATACCCATTTGATAAGATACCCTAGGTGCTGCAACTGTGGGAATATTGTGTTTTATTAGGATGAAATTATCATTACCATCCTTAAGAGGTTGTTCTAATGTGATGAACAGCGCTCCATCGACCTCACTGGTGCTGAGAAACCCTTCTAGTGGAATGAACATCTCTACCCCGATGGCTAGAACTGTTGTGATGTAATGGTTTGGGAACAACCAAAATCATTTTCCATACCTGATTTCTGGTAGGATGCAACATATCACATGCACCTCTAGTGGGGTGATCATTTTAATCCTGGTAGAAAGTTCCTCGGGCTTCCCTTTCTTTAGGAAAGCAAACTGCCATCCTTGATAGGGAGCCGAAGGTGCATTATAATGAGTTGGTGGAGGATCTTGGTGAGGTTCTGTCAGCCTCTCTCATGCACCTTTTCCTAGTGATATGATGACACATGAATGATCACGTAGGACTCCGCTTGAGGTTCTTCATGGAAGCACTAGCCACACAACCCCCTTTGTCTCAATCCAATGCTCTTAGTTGCATAAGTGACCTTTAGCCTTGATTGCACTCGTATTGAGAAGATCTCATCGGGGGTGGATTCGATGTTTGTTTCTCTGCTGACCCATTGGATGGCCTATATTTGAGTTCCTTGCCTCTTAGAAATATGTAATGCATGTTCTCTCGTGTTCTCTAACAACTAATCACTTGGGCTCTCGTCCTCCTTATGCATGTCGGACTAGGAAATACAAGGACCTAGGACATAATTTGTTTCGTCGAAGTCATTTTTCTTATTCAGCCTAGGTGATCCCTACCAAGTTTCACTCTCAGCCTGTTGATTAACCTCCACATATGTCTCTATCGTGATTCCAATCAGAGATGTTGGTTGATCAATCTGATAAATCTACATCAACGAAAGCAAGGGGTAGTATGATGCTTCACATTGCCTCCTTTCCCTATCAATCATGCACCTTCATGCTACAATCTTGATCAGATCCATTGATCAGTTTCTCCTTCAATTTCCACCATCCAAACATGCGGGGGTTTCCTTCATTTCCCAGCCTTCCCCATCCTTATATGTCATGCAATTTTGGGCAACGAAAGTATTTTTTGTCGTATATCTCTCTGGCTGGGGAGATCGTGATCCTCTGTTCTAGGTGAACCTTTGGGGAGGTCGAAATATTGGCGCAATCTTATGTCCCCTACATATTCCATTGTGAGGGAGTATATCCAACATAGATCTCATCCATGATTTATCACAGCTGTTTGGAAGGTGTGCAGGCCCCAAATTTCGTGTGCCTTCATGACTTAGTCCTCTATGGGCATCCCCTATCATGAAATCCTCATCCTCTACTGCTATGTGCTACCTTCCCTCTGGTGACCTTCTCTTGAAAACGTTTAGCCCAAAAATTTTCTAACTACACCCCTTCACACCATCCTATCATTGCCAGAGTCTATCCAAAATTTATCATGAGTTTTAACAGCGGCTCCAACTCAGGGATTCTATCCTCCCTATGAGGTAGTGAAGTACTAGTGTAGATCATTTGCTTGATCCATTGGGTTGGATTGTGGACTTTTTATGAAATTTCATCACATGCTATGAAAACAAAAGTTGAATAAATGGGAATAAAATGGAAAATTACAGAATTAAAACTCTCACCAATATGAGCTTATTTGATCCTACCTACCCTACTTTATACATTAATTACCACCCAGTCAGGTGACTTCCGATTTCTAGTGAAGCCAATCAAGCAGGTGATTATGTTTGCAGGTTCTTCCCTCCTTCCTGATAGAGGGTAGTAATGTGAGGTGGGAGAATACGAGGTTATTTTTGAACCTCTGACTTTCACTATGCATAAACATCCCATAATTCCCACTGCATAGATTCTCCATAGGCATGGCCCTTGTATCATGAAAGATCTTTTAAATTGCTACTATACATCTATCATGATCAGGTTGCTCCATGTACTAGGCCACTGGATCATAAAATCCAAAGTTGTCCTAGACCTCTCCCGATCTTTTTCAACCCCATGATTATGGCTCTAGCTGTATCTCCCCTTGCACACTGTGTAGTTGTTCTTTAAAAAAATCATACAAGGGGAGACTATGGCCATCTGTGCTTGAGGCCTCAGCTGCCTCATCCTGGAAACCAAAAACCACACCTGTTTCTTCCTTGTGCATTTCATAGGGAATTTATTCAATGGAATCCCATGGAAAGTGCTCTTCTTGACATAGGTATTATGTATTGGAAGAGCAGGAAGAACTATTTCACTTGGAACCCTCATCTTCTGCACAAATATCCTCTTATTCATCCTACAATGAAGGCCTAGCAGATTCCCTAAAGCCCCCATAAACTGGGCTTACAAAAGGAGTTTTCCTTTCTTCATCCAACAAATTATGACACTCCACATGCATGGGCCCATGTTTCTGATATGTGTTCTCATAATAAGACAAGTTGGGACGCACAATAGATTTCATTGGTTCACTTCCCCCATTAGCCACCCTAAATAGTGCCATGAACTCGTTCTTAAACTCCATTTTTTGCGCATGCTTAGAGATATGTAATCCATGTTTAATAAAATCAAATGAGGCAAAGCATAAGGGAAGGAAGTTACCTTCTTCCTGCTGAGGGTTCTCTTTATGAAAAATAGGACTGGGAGGCACATGAGAACTTAGTTGTTCGTCCTCTTACTCTTCCATTAGGAGAGAAATCCTTGTGCATTCTTATAGGTCTCCAAGGATAGCTTGAGCTTGATCCACACAAAGTAGTCCTCTAAATTATTGGTCGCTTGCAGGGAAGGGGTTATGAATTATCATAAATCCCTCCATCCACCTTTCTATGGTCTCCATCCTCTCGTTCGCTCTAGTCTCCAGTGCTTTAGAGGGAAGAAGCTAGAGGGAATCTTTGTTCCATCCTCTGTCTCCTTCCTCCCTCCCCTTGTCCCTGGCAGCAGTTATGTTCATCTCCACCTCTACGATATCCTTCATCATGTCTACCATAGAGACTCACCTTCTACCACTGAGCCGCAAAGTGAATTCGCTATCAAAGGATTCAACATACTGGAGTTCGGTCGTGCCATGAGGAGGTTTAAACTCAGAATGGATAGAGTTATAGACCTTCACAAATCCATCATAGAACTCTGGGACAGATTCACTCTCTTCCCTTCTGATGGAATAGAACTGAGCCAGGAATCTCCTGGGGTGTCTCTTCTCTGCCCACCTTTCTTTGAAGCCATCGTCCAAGGCTTGATAACACAGGATGGAGCTATCTGGGAGGCTAGTGAACCATCTATTTCCCTCTCCAACAAGGATTTGGGAAAACATTCTGACGTTAATCTATTCATGGTCCATTTATTCTAGGTCAGTCTAGTCTACAAAACATCCCAAATGTTCCTCAGTTGAATATCCCTTTCCATCAAAAATTTGTTTAAGTCTCCGGGCATATCCCTGGGGAAGGTCATGGAGGATTGCATGGAGCAGTATGGGGGTAAATTGTTTGGCCCTGGCTAGGGTTCTGGCATAGATCTCAAGAGGGGATAAGGATTTGAATGACATAGGATGTGTAGCTTTTGAATGGAGGGGAGGAAATGTTGCAACAACAAGTGGTCCTTTGACCGTGGAGTTATATGAGGCCTGTCTAGAGGAGGGAACAAGATCAGTAGAAACATCATGAGCCTCATGGGGATCATATGGATGGGTTTGTTCTGAGATATATATAAAGGTATATCAGTATCTCTCGATATTTAAAGAGGGATATACAAGGGTGGTTCTAGTGTCTTTCCCTGAGTGTGACAGATATTGGAAGATCGTTCTAACCATCCTAGGGAAGGATAGGAAAAAATCTACCAGGAAGGATAGGATATCTTGGAGAAAGGTGATAGAGTACCTCATATTTCATCGTGCCCTTCCAGGTTCTGCTATATTGGGCTCATTTTCCCTAGTGGAGCTTCCATGGAACCTTTGAAAAACATTGCAACTGCTAGGTGTTCAGGGTTCCCAGTTGCAGTCTCCTTCAAATGCCTTGAGTGGAGTATCCAGAGCATATAAAAATAGTATGTGTCTAAGACCGACTTCTCAACCAAGTCATAGATTTGAGAAATGTTGTTTTACCCAGAGATGATTTGCTCATTCCCTCCTCGATGATGACGCCAAGATGTTAGCACCCTATAATTTTCCTATGGTTTTTGTAGGAATTCACAGGGGTAACCATTTAAACAAAAATTTAGACTTCATTCTAGCTAAGGAAGTTAGAGATGGCTCTCTCTTGTCATGATAGCATTTACATACAGATTTAACTTTAAAGAGCACACAGAAGACTAAATTTCTGCTAATAACAGGATAGTTACAAAATAAAGTGAGATGAAAAGATAAAAATAATCAACACCATTGGGTGATGGAGTCACATCCTAAAACATTCAAGGACGTTACAACATATAATGAAAATGGTTTTCTCTTCAGCAATCTGAGGCAAAGTAAGAATAACATTTAGCGAAATATCTTTAAAGCGATGGTAAGTAGAAGGAGGAAAGATCTTGGTGAAGCACAGAGGCATTTATCAAGGGTGAATCTTTGAGAGCACCTTTAGTGGAAAATGACAAAGGGAGACAAATAAAACAGAGCACCTATTGATGGATGAATTACATAACAACTATCACATTCACATTATAAAAATGATTTCTGATGCAGGAGCGCCTAACATAGGGTGAATTCCTGCATGCTAATCTAGAAATGTATCGGCAGAATAACACGTATGAAATGAAAAAAACAAATAAATCACATATTGAATGTAAGAACCATGATGATTCTCATAAACACAAATAAATATATTCATTAAAAACTCCCAAAAACTATTGTAGAGCTACAAACCAGTTCTCAAGCCTCAAAAATATGAATGAGTTTAACCTCCACCCTCATATGTGGAGGTTCTATTTATAATGTGGATTACTCATAGTATATGTCTCGAAACAGGGCATCAAATAGTTACAAAATGTGGGATTAACCAAGAATAATTCAAACAAAATACAATAGGTGACAGATTCACCGTTGACTATTTCCAAAATGGGATGTACATGGTATATTCTGCGTGCTATATCAGGATGATGCGATGCTATTTTGGAGGCATGCTTACTTGTTTGAGAGTGACACCACAGAACTAAGAGATCTATTATATTGTGGCACCGTCTGTCATACTGGGTTGTGTTGACCTGATGATCCCTTTTTGCTTCTGCTCTTGTATGTTCTTCCACACTCTAGAAACATATTCTCCTTGTGCTTGCCATTGGTTCGTAGCATCTATACTTCTTCTATGTTGGACCTTCTGTTTGACCGTTTCTAAATTCACTATGTATACTACCATGTTTTCTGACTCCGAGGTGACCTCCTTGTCATCCATAATGCTCACTCCTTGACACACTGGCCTCTCCTGTAGGCCATTGGTCTCCTGTACTACTCAGTCACCAGGGTGATCTTCTTCTCTTATGGCACAGCTACGTAATACACTTTTGGATTCGTCATCACCTTCGACGTACTTGGCATTATGAACGTATGAGGGTGATGACCAAACTCTTCTTCTCTTTCTTCCCTGGTATGAGCATCCATTTTGACCTCCCCTTCGTAGAAATGGATACTATATACCACGATGGTGGTGTCCAAGGATATGCATGGAGGATTTGGCAAGATACCGATTTGATAGTAGACCCCAAGCACTACAACAGTAGGAATATTGAGTTTTATTAGGACGAAATTATCCATACCAACCTCAGGAGGTAGTTCTAATGTGATGAACATCCCTCCTTCGACCTTGAAGTAAGGATTTCTCCCTACTACAGGGGAAGGAATGGCTCCCTTCTGTCTATAGGACAGAAGGGTAGGTTCCTGCTAGTGGGTAAATGCAGAAGATGAAAACGTAATGTAAATAACAAAAATGAAAGCTAAACTATGAGTAGAAAATAAAAATGTAAGGTAAATGGTAGTAAAGTAAACTAAGCAAAGATGGAAAATATGGAAGCATTGGTGAACCCCTCTGCAAACACAAGTTAGGGTTCTACCTCCAAACACCTGCAAACAAAGACTAAGCTATAGTAAAACCTACAGAACAATGTTAAACATAAAACCTGAAAATGGAAACAAGGGTTAGAAATCAAATACAACTAAAAATAAAATAAACAAGACATGAAAGATAGGCTATACCTTCTCTAAAGGAAATGGGCCACCATGCCCTAGCTTGTGGAAGCACTCCTCTCTCTTGGATGGGGAGCAATGGGTCAATGGGAATGGAGGAGAGGGAGTGTGGGTGGCTTGATAGGAAAATGTGTCTCAAGGCATCCACGGGAAGCATAACAATATGCAAGGGAGAAGTGTTTTGAGAGTGACCGCCCACCCTCCTTTTGTAGCTTTTCCAAGGGGTTTTAGGGTTTTACGCCCTTGGTCAGGGTTTTAGCCCCTTTTTGGGGCCTTTAGCCCCTTTTGCCCTAACTTTAGCCCCTTTTAGGGGTTTAGCCCCTTTTTTAGGGCTTTATCTCCTAGGGGGATATTTTGTGCTTTTTTGGGGGGTTTTTAGCCCTTTTCTTCATCCTTGGGCTCTTTTGGAGGTGTGGGGGTCTAATGGAAGGTCTGATGAAGTGATATGGGGGTTGTGAGATGGTGTCCTTGGATAGTGTAGGACATAGAGAGCTATGTGGGGGATTTTTGGGTTAATAGATTTCCCCCTAATGTGTGAGGGCAGGAGCTCAACGTATGGCCGATGAACATCATAGGATTTACTGTGTAGAGGTGGTGCTTCCAAGGCTGGGGCATGGTGGATTTTGGTTTTTGTATTAATTTGGTTCCCATCAATGGGTGAGATACAATAAATGTGTGACATGTATATGGATGAGGCAGGCATTCCCATGCTCGTGACAATGTCAAAAAGAATCATTTGATCTATGCTCTAAAATACAAGAGTCGATCATATACAATTGATGTTACAATGCTAGTTGCCTCTATGTGAGGCTGAATACAATACTAATCTAGTACATTGGACCCATGGAATTCTTATGGAATGCTATATCTTTATGACTAATGGTCTGCTGGATCTGGTACATAGCTGTGTGGACTCACTGATTTAGAATTAGAGTCTCTATGGTACAAGTATGTTGCATCAATCATAAAGGTATATCCAAGCATTGATGGGGTTTCTAAACATTGTCTCCAATGAAACCCATAAATCACAAGGGACATAACCTGTTTAGGTCCCTCGAGTAGACTCACCGATGTGCTAGAGTCAGGTGACATCCGAGGTCTTCGACCAAGTACTGTGCGGAACAAACCCTGTATGAATATCAATGGTGCGATGATGGATTTGAAGTCAAGCATGTGAGAAACAACCATCCCGAGAGGCACTAAGGACTCCTCTCAAGTGGTCAAAGGAACTCATCAATGATGTCAATGAAACCAAGGTACAGGGACCTATAGGTATATCCTCTATAATATGTGTGTTGACGTCAACAGAGGGAGACCTGCCCCTAGCCAAGGAAATGATGTTTACTTGACCAGGGGCGCGAGGGAGAAAACCGAAAGGTGTGAAGAAATCTGTGGACTGACTCACTAAATTGGGGGGGGGGGGGAGGGAAGGGAAATAATTGAATAGGGGCAGGGGGGATTGGGATACTCAAACTTCCTTTGTTCAGAGTATGACGACAGGGTAGACTAGGCAGCAAATGAAACTGACTCATGGGAGTGGGATCATAGCTGTAATAACGGGAATGTCACTGCAGATGGGAAATACTTGGGGGAGGTGGACACTTTTGATACTGATGGGATCCAAAGAAGACACATTGCAGAGTACTCTAAACAAAGGCGACCCAGTGTGGGGATGCTGCCAAACTTTTTTCTGTGGGGTGGTGTCTAGGGACACCATTGTGGTACGATCTCGTGGATTTTTGGTGAGCCCGAGAAGGTAAATGGTCGATGGTGCTTTCAATTTTAGAGAGTCTGAAAGCACAAAGAGGACTCCAGTGGGGGCTCTTTTTCATTGGTAATCTCTTGTGCCCAAAAAAGGATAAAAGTATACATAGGAGAGCTCGCCCATCCTGGAGGGGATGAGAGACTTCTTTACCGTTGGTAGTCCAATCAGGCTAGAAAAGGTTAAACCTATATTGGCTGGATGGTCATTCAAATACTTTTACGAGCATGAATGAAACCAAGTTTTCTCGGTGATATTTTCTTGTTGAGACGGCTGGAAAAGATCTTAACAACAACCCATGGTGAGCTTTTTCGTGAAGTGCATCCCCTCTGCCTGAGAAAGCATAAAAGTGTGTAGAGGGGTACGGTCTTGGATTGAGTGTGCCAAGGATGTCCTTTTCATGAGATGGTCTACATGGTCCGCAAAAGGAGATAAACGAGATAATGTAGACGTCCTTTCCTATACTTTAGTGAGGGGGAAAGGAATCAGTTGCGCTCGGCAATCTTTTCATTATTTTAACGAGTCAGAAAAGAGCTTAAACGAAACTCCAAAGTGGTCAACTGATTGTGGTGGCACATGCGGTGCCCCATGTCACGACGGTGGATAGAGGTCCAAACATCATTCATGCAGTATGGATGGAGCAGAAGGCTCTCAAACATACCAATACATGTGTGGGATAGATCGCTGGAGAGGCCCACGAGTCGATGCGGTAGAGGCACGCAAATCGAGGTGGCTCTCAGATAGAGATCAGGAGAGTGTGTGTGTGTGTGGTGGATGAACTTGACCACATTCAATGTGAGTACAAGTTCGAAGGCATTTATATGCCAAATACGTGTAAGAAAAATAAATTGTTTTACGGATAGTGGTTTAGAGGTCCGCATAAGGTGCGGTGAATGGAAAAGACAGCTATGTGTTAAAAATGAAAAATAAAAGCTAAAATTATAGTCCTTAATAGGTGGCAGCCCAAAAACTTTCATGAGTAGTGGTCGAGAAGTGTGATACAAGTACAGGTCTGTAGACACTTACATCGTCATGTCATGGCTTCGTAAATCGAGGTGACTTGTGGGAAATGGTCCTGAAATTGGTCTGTTAAACATGAGACGATGGTCTCATCAGGAGATAGAAATTTGAGACCGGAGGTGTGAGAGGTGTCTCGAACTGGTTCCGAGTGACTTTGGATTAGCAGCTGATGGTGTTGCCCCTAACTTGTGCTAAAATTTGTTGAAAAACAAGAAAGGGAAAAAAAACTACGCTATAAGGGACTCACAGTGGTTATATCAGAAATGGACTCTCTTGAGGTGGAGCCTGTTGTGCGGCTTCTTCAAGAGTCAACTGTCTGAGTCAGCAAAGAGGTATGCAACCTTACAAAGATGAGGTATTGGAGGGTTTCTATACTCAAACATGACTTGCACAAACAATTCGACAATTAAACAACAAACCTATAGAATACTTAAGATACTAAATGGGGCCAATGTTGATTTTTTTTTTAATATTTTCTCTTCTATGGACTAAAATTTGGCATGGTTAGACTAAACACATGCATTGAGGGTATGGAAGGGTTTCTAGACTCAAACATGACTCACATAAAAACTTTGGTAATCAAAGAACAAACCTATAGAATAATTAATGTACTGAATGGGGCCAACATTGATTTTTTTTTAATTTGTGGTTGTATGGAATCAATATTGGCATGGTTAGACTAGAAACATGAATTGATGGTATGGGAGGGTTTCTAGTCTAAAACATGACTCACACAAACTATTTGAAAATAAAACAACAAACCTATAGAATAATTAATGTACTAAATGGGGCCAAGGTTGATTTTTTTTAAATTGTGCTTGTATGGACTAAAATTTGGCATGGTTAGACTAGACACATGCATGGACGGTATGGAAGGGTTTATAGACTCAAACATCACACAAAAATTTAAACAGTCAAACAACAAACCTATAGAAAATCAAATGTATTGAATGGGGCCAACGTTGAATTTTTTTTAATTTGTACTTGGATGGACTAGAATTTGGCATGGTTAGACTAGATGCATGCATTGAATATATGGTAGGTTTTATAGACTCCAACATGACTCACACAAACAATTCGACATTCAAACAACAAACCTATATTATAATTAATGTATTGAATGGGGCCAATGTTGAATTTTTTAAATTTGTACTTGTATGGACTGAAATTTGGCATGGTTATACTAGATGCATGCATTGAAAGTATGGGAGGGTTTCTAGAGTCAAACATTACTCACATTAATAATTCGACAATCACACAATAAACCTAAAGAATAATCAATGAACTTAATGGGGCCAACGCTGATTTTTTTAAAATTTGTGCTTGTATGGATTAAAATTTGGCATGGCACTACTACATAGGGCTCAAAAGTCCCACAAAATTATTCCACAAAAAAGTTAAAATCGATGTTTGCATGGAAAACAGTTTAAATTTTTGGAAAATTTTGAAAATTCCCCTGATGATCGTCACTCTAGCGACGTTATGGACCTTTCATTGCTATAGCGATGAAATTTAGTCGCTATAGCAACAAAAGGTCGATTAAATCTCTAGAGCGACAAAAGGTCCATAACGTCGCTAGAGTGACAAATTTTGAAAAAAAAACTTGTTTTTTTTTCTTTTTAATAGTCATTGACTTTATATTTTTTTGAAATTTGATCATTGTGCATTTTCGCTAGAACATCGACCCTCATTGATCTTTTAAATACATGTTCTTAAGTCATATTTTCAGAATCATTTTCTAGAGTTCCAATGATCTTTCTATTGGTTTTTAGTTCTTCAATTTCAAGAGTTTGGTACTGGTTTGACACATCAAATTTTTGATCTCATTCATTTTCCAGGTTAGTTTGACTGCAATGCACTAGTATTTTTTTTGTTGCGCCCTTTATGTTACGAGTAGGGATTTAATGCAATGGAGAAAATGTTTATATAGTTTTGTATTTTTGTGACAAAATGTAATTTTATAAATTGTCATTTTTGTTAAAATGTAAACTTTTAAATTTTCATTTATGTTAAAATATAATTTTTTAAATGGTGGCTTGTGCTAAAATGTTAAAACCATGTCAATCATCATAGATTTCAAGTATGTTAGGGTTAACCTTGACTTGAGATTGATTCAAAGGTGGTTAGGTCTAGCACATGGTTTGGGAACATGGTTTGTTGTAGTCCATGGTATTGTCCCATGGTATTGCATGTGTTAACCTTGACTCGAGATTGAGTCAAAGGTAGTTAGGTCTAGCACATGGTTTGGGCACATGGTTTGTTGTAGCCCATGGTATTGTCCCATGGTATTGCATGTGATTAAGCCTTTATAAGGCTTGAGGAGGCTCCATTGTGATGGTACCAGATATGTGTACTATATGGTATTGGATATGTGTACTATATGGTACTGGATGTGGGCATTGTATTGTGCTGGAAGAGAGACTGTGAGAGCATGAAGAGGAAGTGTAGCGGTTTTGCTGCAGGACGTATCCCTTCATCTTTCTGGACTGAAATAAAAGGACTGGCAAATTTGTTTGTGGACATAGCCCATCGTTTGGGTGAACCACGTTATATCTGTGTCTCTCTGTACTGTTTTAATTTGTTTTGCATCTTGTTTATAAATTTAACTGTATATCCGTTATTGCTCTGCGGTCCTGTTTTCTAACAATTGGTATCAGAGCCAAAAGGTCTATTTGGTTTGTAAACTCGCAGGAAAGAAGAGTTCCTGGTTCGAGTGGGAGAAATGGTGAAAGAAGGAAAGTTTAGGGTCGATAAATTTAATGACCAAAACTATCAGTTATGGAAGATGCAAATGGAGGACTATCTGTACCAAAAAGATCTGTACCTTCCATTGGGCGGAAAAGCAAAACAGCCAGTGGCTATGAAGGATGAAGAATGGGAGGTTCTTGACAGAAAGGAACTAGGAACAATATGGCTATGCCTGGCTTCGTTGGTGGCCTTCAATATTTCGAAAGAAATAACAACAGAGGGTGTGATGAGCGCATTGAGTAAGCTCTACGAAAAACCCTCGGCTTCTAACAAGGTATTTTTAATGAAGCGTTTATTTAATATGAAGATGTTGGAAAGTGGATCTATTGCTAACCATTTAAATGAGTTTAATACACTTACCAGTCAGTTAAGGTCTGTAAAAGTGAACTTTGATGATGAGGTTAGGGCTCTTCTAATCTTGTGCTCATTGCCAGAAAGCTGGAATAGCTTGGTCATGGCTGTAAGTGACTATGTCCCTAGTTCAAACACTCTTAAGTTTGATGATGTTGTTAGTGTTATTCTTAGTGAGGAAATGCGAAGGAAAAGCACAGGTGAGACATCAGGTAATGCGTTGACCATGGAGAGCAGAGGGAGACAAAATGAGAGAGGAAAGAGCCCAGGAAATCGTGGCAAGTCTAAAAAGGGAAGATCCAAGTCTAGATTCGGAAAAATAGAATGTTGGAACTGCGGTAAGAAAGGACATCTAAAGAAAGACTGCATAGCACCAAAGAAGAAAG
>LPNX011187685.1:576755-616456 GCA_001517045.1 Pseudotsuga menziesii
TGTTACTTTTATTGATGATGCAACTAGAAAAACTTGGGTTTATTGTATTATACAAAAATCTAATGTGTTTGACACTTTTAAGAAGTGGAAAGATTTGGCTGAGAATGAGATAGGAAAAAGGTTGAAATGTCTCAGATCTGATAATGGAGGCAAGTACTGCAGCAAGGAGTTTGTCAGTTACTGTTCACACAATGGGATTCACAGAGAGAAGACAATCCCTAGAACACCCCAAGAAAATGGCGTGTCAAAAAGGATGAACAGAACGATCATGGAGTGTGCAAGGTGTATGAGATTGCATGCAGGGTTGCCCTTACAGTTTTGGGCTGATGCTGTAAACACTACTGTTTATTTAATAAACAGAGAGCCTTCAAGCGCTTTGGATGGTGGAATTCCAGAGGAGGCATGGACAAGTAAACAGGTAAAATACTCATTTCTGAGAACTTTTGGTTGTGAAGCATTTGTCCATATTGATAAAGATGATAGAACAAAGCTTGAAGCTAAATCCAAGAAATGTACCTTTATTGGATATGGGGTTGATGATTTTGGTTATCGCTTATGGGATCTTAAAAATAGCAAAATCATTAGGAGTAGAGATGTAGTGTTCAATGAAAAGGTAATGTACAAAGATCAGTTACAGGGAAAGAAAGAAGAAAAGGAAAACACAGAGTACACAGTGCTTGACGAAATCAAATAAAATGAAGTTCCAAAAGCACCAGAAAATCAAGAGCAGCAGCAGGTACCTAAAACTCCTGCAAGTGTAAGAAGGTCTACTAGGTTAAGTAGACCCCCTGAATGATTATCTCCTTCATTGTATTATCTATTGATGACTGATTCTAGTGAGCCAGAATGTTTTGAAGAAGCAATGCAGGTAGAAACTAGAAAGAAGTGGGAGCAAGGCATGGATGAGGAGATGGACTCATTGGTAAGAAACCAGACTTGGGATCTGGTTAAGTTGCCTGCAGGAAAAAGGGTATTGCAGAATAAATGGGTTTACAAGTTGAAGGAAGAAGATGGAGGAAAGAAGCGGTACAAGGCTAGACTTGTTGTAAAGGGGTTTGCACAAAAGAAAGGTATAGACTTTGATGAAATATTTTCTCCTGTTGTTAAAATGACTTCAATTAGAACTATTTTAAGTCTAGTGGCAGTAGAATATTTGCATCTTGAACAATTAGATGTAAAAATGGCCTTTCTCCATGGGGATTTGGAGGAAGAGATTTATATGCAGCAGCCACAAGGGTATGAAGTCAAAGGGAAGGAGAATTTGGTTTGTAGGTTGAAGAAGAGCTTGTATGGCCTGAAGCAAGCTCCAAGGCAGTGGTATTTAAAATTTGATAAGTTTATGACAGAACAAGGTTATGATAGATGTCATTCTGATCACTGTGCTTATTTCAAGAGGCTAGATAACAGAAGATATATTATCTTGTTATTGTATGTGGATGACATGCTTGTTGCAGGGTCTAACATGCAGGATATAAATGTGCTCAAAAGAAAACTAGCTAAATCATTTGCGATGAAGGATTTGGGTGCTGCAAAGAAAATCCTTGGTACGAGAATAACAAGAGACATGAAAAATCACAAATTGACATTGTCTCAAGGTGAGTACATAGAAAATGTGTTGCAGAGGTTTAGAATGCAGAATGCAAAACCAGTCAGCAAACCTTTGGCAAGCCATTTCAAACTAAGAAAGCATATGTGTCCAGAGACACAGGAAGAGATAGATTACATGTCCAAGATTCCCTATTCATCAGCAGTTGGGAGCTTGATGTATGCCATGGTGTGCATAAGACCAGATATTGCACATGCAGTGGGAGTTGTGAGCAGGTATATGAATAATCCAGGTAAAGAGCATTGGAAAGCAGTACAGTGGATTCTCAGGTATTTGAGAGGTACCACTTCTCATGCATTATGTTTTGGAGGTTCAGACACTGTTCTACAGGGATATGTTGATGTAGATATGGCTGGTGATAAAGACAGCAGGAGGAGAACCACAGGGTATGTGTTCACTAAAGGTGGAACAGCAGTAAGTTGGATTTCAAAACTGCAACAAGTTGTTGCACTTTCAACAATGAAAGCAAAGTATGTTGCTGCTACAGAGGCTAGTAAGGAGATGATTTGGTTGCAGAGGTTCATGGAAGAATTGGGTAAGAAACAGGAGAATAGTAGGCTGTATAGTGACAGCCAGAGTGCCATTCATCTTGCAAAGAACTCAGTCTTTCATTCAAGGACTAAACATATAGAACTCAAATACCACTTCATAAGATCTGTTCTAAATGAAGAACTGTTAAAACTGGAAAAGATTCACACTAGACAGAATCCTACAGACATGTTAACAAAGGGAGTAACTAGAGAGAAACTGAGTTCCTGCTCGGTTTCTGTTGGCCTTAAAGCATGAAGGTGAAAAGAATAAATTTGCCAAGTCCAAGGTCCAGCGAGTGTAGTAGTAGTAGAGTTGTTGTGATTAGTCACCATGAAGGCACATGAAAAAAAATGTAATGGAGCGGTTTGCATGTAAATGGGCATATGGCTGTAAGACCTGGTAAGGCATGCATACCCCTGGTAACTCACCGGTAAAGTCGGGATATAGACCTAGGTGATAGGGGGGTGTATGTAAGATTCCTCGGTAAATACTTCAGGGGAGTTGGTGATTACTCCAAGTCAAGTTTAAAGGGGGGATTGTTAGGGTTAACCTTGACTTGAGATCGAGTCAAAGGTGGTTAGGTCTAGCACATGGTTTGGGCACATGGTTTGTTGTAGCCCATGGTATTGCCCCATGGTATTGCATGTGTTAACCTTGGCTCAGGATTGAGTCAAATCTGGTTAGGTCTAGCACATGGTTTAGGCACATGGTTTGTTGTAGCCCATGGTATTGTCCCATGGTATTGCATGTGATTAAGCCTTTATAAGGCTTGAGGAAGCTCCATTGTGATGGTACCAGATATGTGTACTGTATGGTACTGGATATGTGTACTGTATGGTACTGGATGTGGGCATTGTATTGTGCTGGAAGAGAGACTGTGAGAGCGTGAAGAGGAAGTGCATCGGTTTTGCTGCAGGGCGTATCCCTTCATCTTTCTGGACTGAAATAAAAGGACTGGAAAATTTGTTTGTGGACGTAGCCCATCATTTGGGTGAACCACGTTATATCTGTGTCTCTCTGTACTATTTTAATTTGTTCTGCATCTTGTTTATAAATTTAACTATATATCTGTTATTGCTCTGTGGTCCTGTTTTCTAACAAAGTACACAATCTAATTATATTTAACTATCCCCTTCAATATATATAACCAATGAAACCGCAATGGTGTATCCTTTCAAAATTTTATAGTCATTTGACAATATCGACATTATCATCTATATCCATAATCCCATTTGACAATCCTTTCAATTTTTGAGGGTCTACAGAAATTTTCATAATCTCATTTGACAATATCATGTCAATGTGTTGAAACCTTTTAATCTGTAGTATAATGGACATAAACAATATTACCGACCCCTAAATTTATTCTACATTAGATCCATTAGAACCATAATGTAGACTTTATTGCAATTAATAATTATAAACCAATGTAGTTAACAATTAAACACTCATTATCCTATGGGTATTACCACTTGTCAAAATGGTGTAACAACTCCTTTAACAAATACACTTAAACCAACATACTAACCCGTTTGGAAATTTGCATAGAAATTCATTACTTTATAAGGAAACACCATATCTATATTTAATATACCAACACATGCGTTGAAGTAATATGTAAACTCTTAATTTGTGACTTCCTTAGCCCCTTTTTTAAGGTAATATATAAATTCATGTTATGTAGAGTGAATAGCCATTACCCACCATATGCCAATACCTATTGGAACAACATGTAGTAATCCAAGGAATTATAACTTAGGTAATCCTCTAATCACCTCCTTTAATTTTCAGTATATCTTAATATATATATATATCTATACTCTATTCAATTTTGACGTACGTTATATGTAATACCCTGATTTTGACCCCGTTTGCATTTAAAGATACATGATGTATATTTCGTAATTAATCGTGGTGTGGAGCTAAAGGCAAAAGCCCCACCATCGTTTTGGTTGTGTATGTTACAACAATAGGGATAGTTGCCGATGGTATGTCATGCTATCTGACACATTAGAGTTTGGCATCATGTAAATACACACATCAATTAAAATAAACCTACAACCAGCTACGACAGTGCAACATTAAAATGAAAAGGGCATGATTCCAAAGGATGAGGGTGGGGGATGTCAAACCTTGGACTATGGGGGGAAAATCCATGTGTCATCACCCTGTTTGATTTTCCCATCTTCCCTTGTCTCATCCAACCACCTTTTTAATGTTCTGCTGAGTTGTTGAGGCATTTAATTGCTGGAGGTGGAGGGTGGTAGGACTGTCAGTCTTTGCCACACGCTTACTCCACCAGTCCTCTCTCCACCTTCACGTGGGTAAGGGAACCATCACTATGCACTCTCTTGGGGGCTTTTGGGGTTCACTCTCACACAGGGATGCATAGGAGGAGGCTGGTTAATATTCCTCATGCATGGAGTCGATGTTTTTTCCTCCACCATTGCCGGACTATGAAGAGTCGCTGTGGGTTTATTTTGTTGTTGATTGATTGTTGTTTTCCACATTTGTTGGCTGCGTCCTTTCCCCTCACACGCAGAGTGATGGAGAATTGGTTCTTTCCACATTTTTGTCTGTGTGAATTTCTTCATCGTTTGCGTTGAGGAGCTGTGTGCTATGGGATTTTAGATGATGGACGGCCATTGATTTCCACACCCATTGGTTCAGTCCTCCCATGTCTATGCTGGGAGTTCTGCTTCTTCCCTATTTTGGGACTGTGTAAGGTTTCCATAGTTTTCATTGTGAGTTTGGGCTATTGATTTACCCTGGTTTTGGGTTGCTACTGAGTTGTTTTGGCCACGTTAGGGCCAAGAACAACCTTGAGTTGTCTTGTGGACTTGAACTGTGTTACACCTTTTGTTTGAGATTGTTACCCAGTTGTCTTTGCCTTCTTCACAGAGCTATGAATGGATTGTTTTTCTGCGGTATGCAGTGGTTGGTCTTTGGACTATTGAGAGTGGGATTAGAGGTTGGGTATGCTTGAGAAGACTGGTGTTGAGGCCACCATCTTAGCATTTAGCCTTTCCTAGCTCCTTGATGACCTGGTAAGCCCTACTGTGTGGGTTTGGCTGATTGGAAAACCTTGGCTATGTGTAAGCCTACATTGACCCTTACTCCTGGAGGAATCATGCCCAACTCAGGGGTGGCAGTGTTGCTGAGAGATTGATGAGCACGCTGGCCTATGGTTAGGTGGAACGTTGCATCGACGTAGCTGGTTGCGGGGCAAGTTCTTCATTAAAAGATAAGTACTCCTGACTATTTCATCTCTGTAATTATATCTACTGTTTCATGAGAAATGATGAACATGTTGAATGCTGGAATGTATATGTTTGCTTTCGCTGAATGTTGAGGTACTATGCATCTTGGTATGTATTATCTTGAGCTTTTTATTTTGGCATTGATGCCTGTTCATATTCATGGGGCTGTTTGCCTATATTATTGGTGTTAGTAGCATCCTCTTCGCCAGTCAAAGGGTCGGGGATGTTACAGAGTGGTATCAGAGCTCAAGGTTGCAACAGTGAACCTCTATCGGCCAAGAAGGAGCAACTGACAGAGGGTAGAATTACCTTCTATGTCCAGCAGAACAACAGTAGACAAAAGAGTTCCAAAATTTTCTAAGTATAAAGCTCTCTGTGTCAGTTGAGCAAGCCCAAGTGATTCGCTATAGCGGCTAGGTTTCTGAGAAGGAGTTGACACAACGGCTGGAAATCAGGCTTTACATCAATGAACATCGGCTGGGAGTAGCCAATGCACCATGGGAGAAAGTTTGAATAATTTCCACCATGGTGGATGAAACTTGACGAAGAAGCCGTAATCGCGGCTAGGAAGCCAAGAGATGAGCTGACTGAGGCGGCTGGTTTGGTAGGCTTTTACGTCGCCAAGAAATGGTGAAAGGAGCCGACACGGTAGCTGAAAGTCAGGATTTACGTCGGCTAGGAGGAGCCGATGGTCTCGGCTGGGGTGAGCCGAGACACAACCGACAAGAACCCGTGAAGAGAAAATTTTCGCCGAAATTTTTTCTAAGTATAGAAATCATCGGAAAGTGTTGGCTTGTCGCCAACGAAGAGGAAACTTCCATTGGAAGCCATCAGCAGAAGACCGCCGAAATGGTGATGCGATTTAGTGGATGGAGTAACCGCAGTTTCGATGAAGATTAGTAGATTGATCAGTGAAATTTAGTTCTTTGGGGAGCCGATGCAGTGGAAGACTAAGAAGAAAATTCCCAAAATATTTCTAAGCCCGAAAATCATCGGATGAGCTAGGCGGCAGTCCGTCCGATGCACAACAGACAAAACCTAGAGATGGAGCCACAACAGCGGGAAGCTTCACAAGAAGTATTCCAATGTAGCAGCGGCGATAGAAGAAAGGGGAGGCTCTCCAGAAGGGAGCCGCAACGACGGAAATTAAAAGGTGTTGAGAGCTGATACCATTGAGCGAAATAAGCCGACAAAGAGGAAATCCTATGAAAAATTTTCTAAGTGTTGAAATCATCGATGGAAAATAGTGGAAGCTAGAGCTACAGTTGTAGCAAGGATCTCTCGAAGGCCACCGAGAGGTCGACAGAAAATAGATGTTGAGGGTGCCGATACATCGGCAGAAGAAAGTAGAAAGAGAAAAATTTTGAAGACTTTGAAAATTTGAAAATTCCTCTAGGTATGGAAACCGTTGGTGAATGTTAGCTGTCTGAGCAGCTGACGCAGCAGCAAGTATCAGAGAAAAATAGAAGATGAGGTTTCGGTGGAAATTAGTTGAAGGGAGAGCCACAGTTTTGGTGGAGATCTTCCGAAGATCATCGAAACGTCGGTGAAGGATAGTTGATTGAGCAGCCGATGCAACGGCGGATGAAGGGAGAAATTTTTTTGAAGGGATGCAAGCGTCAAAAAAATTTAGATGATCGAGCAGCCGATGCGATGGCAGAAGGAAGAAGAAAAATTTCCAAAAATTTTCTAAGTACAGAAAACATTGAAAAACTTTAGAGGATTGGACTGCCAACATGTCGAATGAAAGATGAAGATCAGACCGCTGAAGTGTCGGAAGCTTAGAGAACTAGCCATCCGACAGGTAGAGGATTCAATCACCGATGATGACTTTTGCAGCATTGATAAAGGAATCGGAAGCTTAGAAGGATGGGGATCCGAAATGGTGGAAGACGTTAGCTATTTGACCACCAAGGGATAGCCTTTGGCATCGCCAATAAATTCCGGAAGCATAGATGAACAGACCACTGATAGGTCGGGAGAAGCTAGTTGTTTGGTTCACCGATGCGTCGGGAGACTAGTGGTCTTGAGTGCCGATAGAAGTCAGAAAAGTTTGGTCGATTGTGAGTCCACTGTTGCGGATGCCTAAAGAACTATCCACCCAAGGAATTGTGGTTCCGATTGCTGAGGCGAAAAGGTTTAGTTGTATGGCCACTGATGAGCAGCGAAGGGAATTAGTCGTTCTGACCACCGAAGTGTCGAAATGATAGTTGGGAAGAGACCCGATGAACAGTCCAGAAGTCTAGAGGAATGAAGGTCTGATATAGCGGAATGTTAGGTGTCGGAAAAATTGCTAGAAAGGGCCCGATTTGATGAAGGAAAATTTTGAGTTTTCAAGTGGGATTTTTCAGAGAGTTCAGGGGTTTTTCAATGAAATTGTTGGCAGTCTTTCAGTAGCTTCAGGGCTAAAAAGGAGAAGAAAACCCTAGGTGGTTGAAGTTTGCATTCCAGACCAAAATTCAGTGGTGTGTTTTTCCATCATTTTTGAAATGGTGTGGTTTTCACACCCAAGGTCAGAAGGAAGCATGTGGGTAGGTGTTGGAAAGCTTATCCAGTAGGGAATAGGGGAAAGTCACTAGAATCTGAGTATGGAGCAGCAAAGTGCTAATGACGACCGCTGCTGACAATATGGACAAATCTGGGAAATTGCATGCCTAGAGGTAGAAATACCATGAAGTCAAACCAGCTGTTGTGTGGAAGAGGAGTTCCATGCAAAGATGTGGGACTTGAAAAGGGAAGCTTCTTTAAACCCTATCTTGCTAATTATAACTACATTTTATAAGTTTTATGCATGAAATGCATGAGGATATGCTTTGCATACATAGGATAGTGAGGATTATACATCTATAATGAACCATTAATGATAGTTATTGCATTGGTGTTGGCACTAGTGGAAAAACCAACGACAACATGGGTGTGGTTGAATATGTTGCTAATGCTGACAAATGTGACTAGCAACCCTCTGGAGGAAGGGATAAGGAAACCAGTCCATAATCAAAAGTTGGTGAGCAAATTCTACAATCCTCTGCAAGATACCGACTATACTGGTAATGTCGAAGGTGTAAGTAGGATCCATGCAGGTAATGGTTTAATTATGACAAATTTCCAAGGAGTGGTAAGGTAAGAGACCTCATACCATGTGAATATTTGAATGTTATACTACATTCATATAGAAAGGTGTCATGCCTGTATATATTGATTGAACTTAGTAGCCCAAGGAAAGTCAGTACTGATGATCTTGATTATAGTAATTCATCCTATGTGAAGTAGTCATGGTTAGGCCATGCATAGTATGTTGAATGCATAGTATTCCTAAATCAATGCAAGGTAGCATTGAATGGATATGCATTAAAAATATTTTATGAATCTTGTATTCATGCATTGAATGGATGCATATGAAGGGTGTGAGTGACTGAATGCATAAGTAAAGGTGCAAATGTTGTGATGTGATGCATTGCATGAATGCATTGAGATGAGTGCATGTGATATTATGGATAACTAATGGCTGAAATGATGAATTGATGACAATTCAGGAACCGTTTCAAAGGCTCTTATGAATGCAGGATAATAAGTGCATAAAGAGGATAGTCATGATCAGTTGGATGTCAAAAATGCTCTATGGAAGAGCAAGGTGGTACAAATGATATGCTTGTGAAGTAAGGAGTATCTAAAAATTTCATTTAATGGCATGAATGATGTAACTATACCTTGCAAATGTTAGTATGCTGATGATTGCATGAAGTAAATAAGTTTTGGTGATGATGATGTGATTAACAACTAGAAGTATTTGAATTTTATAAATTCTGGAAATGTTTCAGTGATGGTTGCAGCAATGAAAAGGTTATATGCATCCAGACTTACCAAGTGTTTGGTTGATTGAAGCTCAGGTTTCAGGTATATTATTTAGAGCATGGAAATGAGAGTAAGACCATGACAAATGCCGAAATCTACCATGTGAAAGAGCCAAACCTTATGAGAAGAGTCTCATGGCTGTGAAAATAGTTGGTATGCAAAATGGGTTGTTAAATTTGAATTGTGAATTTCAGATTTAAGAAATTGCTGACGAATACTAATAATTATTGGCTTGCATAAGATTGTGTCAGGAGGACGCATTGTAAGTGGGTATTCGTATTATGCTAGAAGCATAAAATTATAATGGGCATAGTGGTGCTGCTTACAAGAGACCCACAATTGAGGATCACCTCATTTTCCAAGAAAACTAATTTATGTGGTAGACAGGATTGCAAATTGTAGGAATATTTTAAACCGACTCACAACTTAGGATAAAATAATTAATCATTATTTGATTAATTATTCACCCACTAGCTTAATTAGTTGGCATCCACTTGCACCTTAAAGTCAATACATGCCATCTATATCCTAGGAATGATTTATTTCCAATTCTGGGTTGATCTTTACCACCTTTTGACCATCCAAAATTAGTATACAGGACTTTACAGCAGATTCTTCTTTATTCTGCTTTTTCTGCTTTTCTTGCTTTTCTATGGAAAAGATAAAAGCTAGTCAACTAGGAAATTGGGAGCTTTTGTTTCCAACCCATCCTCCATTAGTTTTTCTCCATTTTATAGGATTCGCATGTTATTTCCATCTCCTTGAAAACTCACTCATGCTTTTTCCAACTTGTGAGGTCCTCGATAGATTTAGTAAGTGCTTTATCCACCTATGGGGGTTTAGCTATATTTTGGTAAGTCAGCCTTTTGAGCTTTATGAGTTGTTTCCATGAAACTCGATTTTCCTATGAAGGATGTACTATTTATGTACACTATTATTCATCATTATTCAATGGAAGGATACACACCAATATTCATCTCTTCATTCATGTGATTCAGTCTCTTTTCTTCTCTCTATTTTTCCTGTGTATGCTTGTGAGAATTATTAGTAGAAAGATCTATTTCCTATGCTTCTTCTTAGCATCATTGCAAATATAATTGATCTATTATTTCTACATGGTATCAGAGCTACAAGGTTGATCAAGTTCTACAGAGTTGAGGAGCGCTTCCAGTCTCCTATCCCTCTCCGAAGAAGAGCTTGTCTAGCTTACAAGATTTTTTCCTAGTTTTTTTTGTAGGTTACAGAGAGTATCTATTAGAGCATATCAACAACTTCAATATGGATTCAAAATTTCCTACTATCTCCTTTCAACTATGCTGATTGGAAGCCAAATATGAGTGCATACTTGAAGAGGCAATGCCTCTTTGATGTCTCCATTGGTGCATTGAGTGAACTTGAGTCTTATGAAGAGAAGATTGATTGGATAAATAATTGTGATAGAGATTATGGAATTATGTGTTTGGGAATGTATCCAAATATATATCATCTCATAGATTCTACTGAATTTCCATTTGAGCTTTGGAAAATTTTGGACAAAGCTTTTGGTTTGCAGGAAATTGAAGATGAAGCATGGAGCGAACATAGCATCTCCTTTTGTTCTCTTTCTCAAGATTTCTTGGCCTCTACATTCTTTGATGAATTTGATCATGATGAAGAATTTTCTCATACATTTCATGTTGCTGCTACCCTCATTGATTCAAATGCTTCCTCCTTCAATGAAGAAGCAAATATTGAAGAGCCATCTTTTTCTGTGTCTCTTGAAGGTGATTTTTCTTCTTGTGATACTATTGATGAAAAAGAAGTAACATATGGAGCTGCTGCTGATATTGATTATGATCCTATAACCCATTCATTGTTCTCTCAATCTCCTATCTTATATTCTGAGATCTATGTGCCAGATTCTTTACACCTCTTGCATACCTCTCTCATTGATGGTGCGCAACCCAGTGACTTACAGGATGTTTGCTTAGCCACATCAAGCCTTATTTGTGTCGTACCACTTACCTTACTTGATCTCATGTGCTTAAGCATATCCTCCTTTTTTATTGGCATCAATACTTAGAGCCTTCTTGAATATTGTGAACATCTCATTCTTTTCTCCTTTCATACAGAGGATTCATTACCAGTGTATTCCCATGAGTCTATTGATATGCTTATATGTGATCCTTTGGATTCTGATTTAGAAGCATATTTTCAGGTTGATACACATATAATACCACCATCCATAGCATATACCATACCTCTAAATAATCCAAAGACTATACAAATCCCAAGCTCACTAGTTGATTCCTCATTGGTCTCTTATGCAGTGATATTTATCTTACATGATTTGAAGTCTTTCCTAACTTTCAGTGTCTGGTTATCCATGTCCTTAGTCATATATGGACTGATATTAAACATGTTTGGATCTATTCTAAATACTTATGATTCATATCTTATTCCCATCCATCATTCGGATTTTTACACCTATCAGTTTTCCCCAGTTGCTCATAATTTTCCTAGTCTAGCCCTATATCCTCATGGATCCATTGAAGACTTTGTCCTTGCTATTCCATATGTTAATATTTCTAATATATCAGAGTTTTATCAGCCTCATATCAGATCTATACAGGTACTACATCAGATTGGAATATTGACATGTGATTCACATCACAATTTTGCAGCTATTCAGGGAATTGGGTGTGAAATAAATTGCCTTATTTTTTATACTCTTTGGGAAGGAGTATGTACAGATCTGTTTTCCATTTCAGATTATGTTTGCAGATCAGAGTTTGACAGCAGCAAGAAGCATTCATATATTTCTCCTACTTCATCAGATGATGAGGTACAAGGAGTCTCTCCTCTTCCTTCTTGCAGGTTCTACACTCCAGCACATGATCATGGAGTTCATGATTTTTTCAACAAGTCTTCCATCCAGAAGTAGTTCACTTAGCTAATTCAAGTGAATATAAGGATGTGTTGAAGACACATATTTGAAATTTTGTGCCTTGTCCTATCTTGAGGGAGGATTTTACCCATGTGGTTTTGCCTCTTTCCTCACTTTTATGGACATAATAATTGTTAAAGGGTGACCATAGCCTTGTTGCTGGGCCCTATATGCATCCTTATGCATCCATATTTTTTGTCATACCATCATAAATTCGGACTTATAGGGGGTGTAGGAATATATAAACCCACTCACAACTTAGGCTAAAATAATTAATCATTATTTGATTAATTATTCACCCACTAGCTTAATTAGTTGGCATCCACTTGCACCTTAAAGTCAATACATGCCATCTATATCCTAGGAATGATTTATTTCCAATTCTGGGTTGATCTTGACCACCTTTTGACCATCCAGAATTAGTATACAGGACTTTATACCAGATTTTGCTTTATTCTGCTTTTTCTGCTTTTCTTGCTTTTCTATGGATAAGATAAAAGCTAGTCAACTAGGAAACTGGGAGCTTTTGTTTCCAACCCATCCTCCATTAGTTTTTCTCCATTTTCTAGGATTAGCATTTTATTTCCATCTCCTTGAAAACTCACTCATGCTTTTTCCAACTCATGAGGTCCTTGATAGATTTAGTAAGTGCTTTATCCACCTATGGGGGTTTAGCTATATTTTGGTAAGTCAGCCTTTTGAGATTTATGAGTTGTTTCCATACAATTTGATTTTCCTATGATGGATGTACTATTTATGTACACTATTATTCATCATTATTCAATGGAAGGATACACACCAATATTCATCTCTTCTTTCATGTGATTCAGTCTCTTTTCTTCTCTCTATTTTTCCTGTGTATGCTTGTGAGAATTCTTAGTAGCAAGATCTATTTCCTGTGCTTCTTCTTAGCATCATTGCACATAGCATTGATCTATTATTTCTACACAAATTCCTAATGAATTCGATTACTAATTTCATTGCTTGGTTATGGAACAATCAATTTGGATTGTATTATCAGATAATGATTAATTGTTTGGCTATTTGATGAATGTGCCAGGGGTACACACTACAGGAAGATCATGTGTGATGGCCTACAAGAACCAAAATTCATGGGAAGGTTTTCCCTTACCTTGGAAATGGGTTTCGAGTGAAACACCATTGGACATTTTGGAAATGTCTCATCTGCACTACATGTTTGGTAAGCAACATGAGTGAGATGGTATGGATTATGTCGGTAAGACATGTGTGGATATGAAATGTAAAGAGGAGTTGGGATGGCTAACCGAGGGACTTTCAACTCAAAGAAGGGAGCCTCATTCCTCTTTAATGAAGGAATACTGTGTCGGCAAATGGATAAGTGTTCTGTGACCCTTGCTAAGAATATGCTAAATAGATGCAATTGGGTGTTGCATCCTAAAGAGAAAAGGCAAACGGTTGTTGTGAGGGGTTGTGGAATAAGGGTTATTGTTGATATAAGTGTGCATTATTGTTGATATAAGTGTATGTTGGTATAAGTGTATTGTTGATATAAGTGTATGTATTATTGTTGATATAAGTGTATGTTGGTATAAGTGTATCTTGGGCTGTTATATGCCTAGGGATCCATAGTAGATCCTCGACCTAGAAATGGTCATGGTAAAGTTCCAAGCCCAGTCGACATGAGGGTGTACTGACCAAAAATTAATTATTTGATGTTGTAGAGCAGCCTACGTGCTGACCTAACATATAAGTCCACAGGAAATCCCAAGGCTTACAAAGTGAAGCAGGATCCTGTGGACCAACGAGGAAACACACAATATAGATAAGTATTGGATTATTTTCTTATGAATATACATGTGTATATGATTTGGTTATGATGTTTTAAGCTCTTGTTCTAGAGATAAAACTGATGAGAATAAACTAAACATGTGAATCTATTTAATGTTTGGATATAGGTATCGTTGGGAGCGAGGGCTATGAGAGAATCCTAGGGGTGCATGTGGACATGTGACTGTCCTGGAAAGCTCGGAATGAGTGGCAATGAAAAAGGTGCTAGTGAGACTGTGAAGTTCCTAGCAGCCAAGGAAACCATGTGGGGAGGTCTGGAATAGACCGAAGACACTAAGTGTCATGACCAAGAGAGGTTGGTCCAGCATTCACGATGAAGTGAAAGAGGCTGAGAGCATGAAAATCCACAGCGGTTGTGTGGGTTTCATGATGGAACCAAAACAAAGAGGGGAAAAACTCTTGTTGCTCTCTCTTGCCCTTTTAATTATATATATATATATATATATATATATATATTTATGCATGGTGAAAACAAAAGATTGTTGAATGCATGTATGACTAGAAATGGAATGTGTGTATTTGCTTAAAGTAAATTGTGAATGCTAGAATAGTTAATTCCCTACCCAAGAATGGACATGAATGAGCTTGTGTGCCTGTTGGGAAGGCATGAAAAATGTGAAAGTCTTCTTGATGAGACTTGGACTGTCATGCCAATTGGGTAATTAACTGACTGATTTTTAATGTCTATATTATGCTTGGTCTAATAGAATTTCAATGGTGCATTTCATAGGTGATAAAAGTGAAACCCCAGTGGTGCACATTGATCATGGAAGCAAATAAAAAGTTGCTGGACTTGGCTGGAAGTCTCCTTCAAATGATTTCCAAGATCCAAGAAAATATTGGGGAGATGCTCAAGATACAGAAAAGGCAAAATGAAATGAACCACCAGATTTTGCAAGACTCTATTGGTTTGCAAAGGGAAGTGAAAATCCTTCTGGGAGCAATTGGCAAAGGAAAGGAGGGTGGATCAGTGATGGGAAATTCATCCAAGCGACCCATTAAGAAATGGTCTAGGCATGAAGACTAAAAATAAATTGAGCAAGTAAAGATGAAGCAGCCAGTGAAATGCTGTGAATGTGGAGGACATCATTTATGTTTGGACTGCCCAATGAGGGAACATAAAGAGAACAAGAACCACAAAGTTCCTAGGCTTCAGGATAAGTTGAGAGCTGAGAACCAGCAAGAGAAGCTCATGGAAACTGAGGGGCTTGGTCCTGAAAGTTCAAGTAAATAATTGAACGTGGGACAGATCTGCAAAATTTTGAAATATGATGTGAAAATTGTATATGTGTTGGAACACCGAGGATGGTGTTATTCCAAGGGGGAGGGGATTGTAATACCCCAGTTTTGACCCCGTTTGCATTTAAAGATACATGATGTATATTTTGTAATTAATCATGGTGTGGAGCTAAAGGCAAAATCCCCACCATCGATTTGGTTGTGTATGTTACAACAATAGGGATAGTTGTCGATGGTATATCGTGCTATCTGGCACATTAGAGTTTGGCATCATGTAAATACGCACATCAATTAAAATAAACCTACAGCCAGCTATGATGGTGCAACATTAAAATGAAAAGGGCATGATTCCAAAGTATAAGGGTGGGGGATGTCAAACCTTGGACTATGGGGGGAAAATCCATGTGTCATCACCTTGTTTGATTTGCCCATCTTCCCTTGTCTCATCCAACCACCTTTTCAATGTTCTACTGATTTGTTGAGGTATTTAATTGCTGGAAGTGGACGGTGATAGGACTAACAATCTTTTCCACACGCTCACTCCACTAGTCCTCTCTCCACCTTCACGTGGGTAAGGGAACCATCACTACGCACTCTCTTAGGGGCTTTTGGGGTTCATTCTCACATAGGGACACGTAGGAGGAGGCCGGTTAATCTTCCTCATGCATGGAGTCGGTGTTTTTTCCTCCACCATTGTTGGACTGTGAAGAGCTGTTGTGGGTTTCTCTTGTTGTTGATGGATTGTTGTTTTCCACATTTGTTGGCTGCATCCTTTCCCCTCACGCGCAAAGTGATGGAGAATCAGTTCTTTCCCCATTTATGTCTCTGTGACTTTCTTCAGTGTTTGTGTTGAGGAGCTGTGTGTTGTGGGATTTTAGATGATGGATGAACATGATTTCCACACCCGTTCGTTGAGTCCTCCCATGTCTATGCTGGGAGTTCTGCTTCTTCCCTATTTTGGGACTGTGTAAGGTTTCCATATTTTTCATTGTGATTTTGGCCTGTTGATGTACCCTAGTTTTGGGTTGATGTTGAGTTGTTTTGGCCACGTTAGGGCCAAGAAGAAACTTGAGTTGTCTTGTGGACCTGAACTGTGTTTCACCTTTTGATTGGGATTGTCACCCGGTTGTCTTTTCCTTCTTCACAGAGTTGTGAATGGATTGTTTTGCTGTGGTATGCATTGGTTGGTCTTTGAACTATTGAGAGTGGGATTAAAGGCTGGGTATGCTTGAGAAGACTGGTGTTGAGGCCACCAGCTTAGCATTTAGCCTTTCTTAGCTCCTTGATGACCTGGTAAGCCCTGCTGTGTGGGTTTGGCTGATTGGAAAACCTTGGCTATGTGTAAGCCCGCATTGACCCTTACTCTTGGAGAAATCATGCCCAGCTCGGGGGTGGCAGTGTTGCTGAGAGATTGATGAGCACGATGGCCTATGGTTGGGTGGAACGTTGCAGCGACGTAGCTAGTTGCGGGGCAAGTTCTTCATTAAAAGATAAGTACTCCTGACTATTTCATCTCTGCAATTATATCTACTGTTTCATGAGAATTGATGAACATGTTGAATGCTGGAATGTATATGTTTGCTTCCGCTAAATGTTGAGGTACTATCCATCTTGGTATGTATTATGTTGATCTGTTTATTTTGGCATTGATGCCTATTCATCTTCATGGGGCTATTTGCCCGTATTATTGGTGTTAGTGGCATGCTCTTAGCCGGTCAAAGGGTTGGGGACGTTACATTATATATTGATTAATGAGTTTTTTTTGTTCTTATAGCCTATCAGAATTTCAAATAAATATACCTGAGAATAAAACAATAGGAGGTATGTTGAGATTAAGGCAGCATTGGAGGCGAAGGGTGATGGAGATTTTTATTGCCATTGCAATGATTACAAATGTTTGCGAACTAGAAGAATTTTAAGAACATCAGATGAAAAACATTGTAAGGAGAAGGGGCATGCCGAAGGGGGGGGTATGAATATCATCCCTTGGTAAGACGTTATTCACTACATATTGTAATTCTTGTAATACTACTGATAATGTATTCACAATTTTTTTATCATTTTAAATATATGTCTTCTATATTATACGCTAATGTTATTGCATTGTTTGTAAATATAAAGACAATGCCCCTAGTATGTCGACCACCAGAGAGCTATTTGCCACATAATAGTATAAATACTACTTTACCATATGACAAGCATGGAGATCATGCTATTGAAGATTGAGTTCTCAATGATCCTATGGATGAAGTTGATGTTACTGATACTAGTGGTGAAGATGAGATAAATAGATTGTTGAAAGACACATTTTCTCCATTGGGTGAGGACAAACTCCATGATTTTTATGATGTTCCTCTTCTAGAGAAGTCCCAAGAACATATTTATGAAGGCTCAAGAACCCAATATTCTATCTACTATATTGTTGTTGGTGTAATTGAAGGTTTTGAATGGCTTATAAAACACTTGTTTCACACAACTCCTAAGGTATGTAAATTTGATTATTTTCCTCTATTTTTAGTGTTAATTAATTCATAAATTAGGGATATGAAATATTTATGACGTATGTTGTTTACATTTCACTTTTTGTCAATGTTGCAGATTGTTGGGTGAATTTATATTGCCACCATCAAATAATTTACCACACACAATTCGAGAGGTATTCTTGATTATGACATAAATTGGAGTGGAGTATCAATGTATTGGTGCATTTCCCAATGATCATATTATATATTATGTATATTATGCATCTGAAAACAAATTCCCACAATGTGAAATTAGTAGATATCGAACTGATCAATTAAAAAAAGAGGTCCCTCGAAAATTTATTCGTTATATTCCCATAATTCCACGTTTCCAATGACTATTCAGGTGCCAAAGTATGGAACAGTTTATGGATTACCATGCGAAGAACATAAGTGAAGAAGGTGTTCTTCGAATGCTTGCATATGGTTCTGCATTGAAGAACATCGAAGAAAAATGGCCAATTTCTAAAGATGAACCTCATAATGTTATACTTTCATTGGAAGTTGATGGTTTCAATCCATTTGGAGAGCTTCATTCTACTTAGTGTGTCTTGTTTTTTTCATAAACAATAACCTACCTCATTGGATGATGATTAAGAAAGAGCATACAATGTTGGAAATGATTATTCTAGGTATTTTTTTGAAAGTTGTAATTATATTATTTCATAAAGTTATTTGTTTAATTGCTGCATGAGAACACCTTTTATATATTTGGACAGATAACTAAATAGAAATATTGTATGTTTATTGATCACTTAGGTAAGTACCAAGTTAAGATATGAATGTATATATTGAGCCTCTTATCAATGAGCTAATGAAGTTATGGGTTGGAATCACTATGTATGACATTTCTAGAACAATAGGGAAGAAACAATTTCAGTTCCATGGAATACTTGCATGGACAATTCCTGACACTCCCGGGTTAACACATTTTTGTGGTATGTAACTTTATGTCGCATATCGTTAAAATTATATGTTTCTAAGGTAAAAAACATGGATTTTTTTTAAATTAATAATCTTCTGATGCTATAACATTAATACATATATCTCGTAGGTTTTCAATAAAAGGGAAAATTTGCATGTCCAGTATGTGGTCCTTGGATAAAATCTCATCGTTCAAGAAGTTTAACAAAGGAGGTGTTCGATGAGTACATGCACTTCCTCCCCAAGAACCATAGGTACCGAACTACTGAAAAAACAAAATTCAATTGTAAAGAAGAGAATGTGAAGAAACCATGAAGAATGACACCTCACCTATGGAAGTTGGAATATAACAACAATCGTCGAGGTATGCAAATTGTATATGCAACATACAATATGTTCACGTAATATAATGATTTTTATATTTTTATTGAATTTTCTCTACCATGGGTGTCATGGATTATTGTTAATGTGTTTTTGTTTATGTTTAATTAGTGTATTTAAGTCATGAATGGGATTCCATAAGGAATGAATAGTTATCACATACAATTCAATAGGTTTCCTTACTACGAGAACCTACAAATAGCTCATTTGTTTGATACAATGTATATCGGGAAGAATGTAACATAAATGATATGGAGGATATTAGATGGAAGGTTTGACAAAGATAAAATTGGAAAAATTGGTAGTGACATTGCAAAAGCCAATCACACATTGCAAAGTGTAATTATTTCCACTGCTGGAAATGGGAACCAAAATATTAGTCTTCCATGGTTATTGACAGAGAAAAAAAGCAATGCTATAAAAGTGGTCATTCAGAAAATGAGGTTTCTAACGGGATTTTCGTCGAACATACAACGTATCTTACCCAAAAAAGGTGATTTTGGCAGTGTTAAAACTCATGACTAGCATACATTCATTAAGGTAATTATTTATGTATATAATTTCCTTTAAGTAAATATTTTTAGTATTTGTTCTCTCCTATTTGAAAACATTATATAATGATTTTTTTTTCTACAGTACGTTCTACCTCTGGCTCTCCCAGATAGCTTTGATGAAAACATAAAAAAAGTTATATATGATCTTTATAAATACATGAGGTAAGTAACAATTTTATATGCATGAAAAATGTTCGTTCTTTTGGTTGCATTGATTATTGACATATTGTGTTTTATAGCTTGGAACTTTATTATATATTATATGCCTCAATTTGGTTGATCATTCATGTTATTTTCTTGCGTCTTTTGTAGGTGGATTTCATCTAAAGAAATCCATAAAGAAGATATTAGGTATTGGAATAGATAAATTCCCCATATAATGTGTGAAATGCAGAAGTATTTACCTCCATCATTTTTCAATTCACAATAACACTATCTCATACACCAAGTTGAGGAGATTGAATTGTGTGGACCTGTAAACTCAAGGTCAATGTGGATAGTGGAAAGTAATTTGAAGTCATTAAAGTATTTTGTTATATAAAGAGCACACCCTGAGGTTTCTATGGTGCAGGGCTATATGTTATATCAATCCATGGTGTACATTGGTCAATATATTCCAAATTTAGCAAAAAATATCAATCTACCTCGCATTTGGCGTGTCGAATCCATCAACAAATTTGAAGGGGAGGTCCTATTGGGTAAAGGTAGAAAGAGGAAAGTGAAAGGTAATTGAATGGTGTACATTTTATTTATTATACAATTAATTTTTTAATTTATGTAATTTTTATTATTCCATCATAATTTTAAGGTAAACTTAATTTCCTTCAATGATAGCTAATTTACACGTCTTAGTTGTTATTTTTTCATATAGTTGGTTGCGTGTGGGATGCAATACATTTATACACTGAAAACACTCTTGATTGGATGGAGGAATAGATTGAACGATGTACATAATCCTATGGTACCTTATCATGGGAAGGCATTAGTAAAATGATTAAAACAGTGCATCGTCATCGAGAATAATATCCCAAAGAACTTACACAAGGGATAGTTGATTTAGCAAGTAGTTTAAAACATAAAAAGGAAAGTATATTTACCCTACTCATTTTTTTCATTGTTTCACATTGTATCAAAATATTTCTCTTGTTTATGCCTTCTTATATATTTATTTACCAAGTCGGGCATGATGCACTTGATACATCACAATTCTATCTGGTGCAATGGTTGTAAATTTAGCATCAAAAAGTTGGATGACAAGAGTAAAACATTTGATTGTGGGATAACTGTAGTTTTTCAAGTCACTAATGTTTCCTCTAGAATTGACAAGCATCCAAAAGTATCTGAAAATAGGTACTATGGTTATTTGGAAGATATACTTGAGTGTGACTGTTAATTCCTTTGAAGTAGTTTTGTTTGAGGTTAAATGGTACATGTTATATATGATTTTACCACACTAGGTAGATCACACCTTTATGGCCATCCACGTCCCTATGAAAAATATTTGGAACCCATTTACCTATATTATACTTTGATGTTCCAATATTATCCCCAAAAATCACTTGTTTATACCTAAACGCGGTTTTTAAAGTTATACACGCATGTATACGCAACTTTTAAGATCAAACCTGCATACATCGAGAAGTGTGCATGAAGAAAAATATTTTTGGATTTTTCCTCATAGTAGTCTGAATAACTTGACTCTTGGCCTTCCATATTCCTTGAGAACAATCAGACTCGACCCTCCATTCCCTCTTTGGAGTGCTATATATTGAGCCTCTTGGATACATTGAAGGAGGATAAATTGAAGAGTAAGGAAACTTTAGTCCATTTTTGCCTCATTTTCTTATGCTTGAGTCTGCATCCCTTTGTCCCTTTGGAGCACATAGTACTACTCCTCCCAAGCTTTATTTTCCTTTGTGATATTTCCATTGAGAGATGGAGGATTGAATTGGCAGATGCATAGGTGGAGGACTTGATTTCTCTAGTTCGCAGAAGTGCCGACAGAGTTTGTCACTATTGTATCTCTGATTTATTAATAGAGATATCCATTTCCTATTCAATACATGTGCATAAATAGAAATATTGTATCCATGGATGTATTTATTTGCTTATACATGGTTTATTATATATGTTAGAGTAGCTCTAACACATTAATATATATATATATATATATATATCATTCTTTTCTTGTTTGTTGTTGTTGAGAGAAAATTGTTAATGCAAGCATGTTGGAAAACATCACGGGGATCTACATCAACTGTCTAGAACAAGGTATGATTCATATCCCTAAGTGTTATATGTTTTTATTTCTCTTTCATATTGGAAAGGATTGATTTATAGTGTCATACTTCCTGTTGTAGTACCCCTAATCCATAGGAAGTTTCTCCTCATAATAGAATTGGTGACTCCACTAGGGATGTTCCTTGTTTTTCTTTGGGGATTCGGGGTACAATGTGTTTGAATTGATCTCCGTTTCTCCCCATTTCTGTGTCGCATTTAGTAGTATGTCCATCCATTGACACTCCCCTAGAGTGGTTTGACCCTTGTCCTTCTTTTTACAACTATCTTCTCTATATACACATTATTTTTTCTAAAACTCACGTACATATGTAGGTTTTTGGCCAAAAGTTGCGTATACATGTAGGTTTATGAAGTCACATATACATGCAGGTTTTTGGCCAAAAGTTGCGCACATACATTGTTTTTCTTTAAACATTCTCGTACATCCACCCTTTTTTGGTTGAGTTTGATGTGGGAAGTTGTTGTGTGGGTTGTGAGTGTGGTTGGGTCATGTTGGGTACTGATGTTGTCTGTAGACTGCTTCTTTCATGACCAGAGACTATTTTTTCAATGATTTCTCTTTGAAATTAGTTCTAGACATTTTTTTTTCCATTAGTGCATTAGAATTTTTGTCTCGGTGTCTTTCTTGGCTTGTGTTTGATGCTTTCTGTAGAGACTGAGAATTTTAATGAATTTGATTGCATTTTCGAAATAGTTATATAGTTGCATTCTTACTTGCATATCACATATGGATTTAAGGAGGTACTTGCATTGGATTGCTTGGATGAGATTTATGTTTTGGATTTATCCTTTCATATAGGAAGGATTGCATTGGCATTTGGAAGGGAATGAATATTTTTTCATTTCGTGTAGTGGCATACCCCTTTCTTCATATTTAAAGACAAAATTGCATTTGGCATTGTCTGTTAGGTGTGCACATTTACTTTCACTACTGAGTCATAATATCATTGGCTGCATAGGCATTTTCCTTTGAGTAATCACATCCACTAAAATAAACGCTTAATTTAAAATGAATTACACATTTTTCTTGGATAGGGTTCATCAACAAGATTGGGATTTCACATTTTGGAATAGTTCATTGTGAGTTAATTGTCCAATACTACTAAATGAAACAAGTAGGTGTCTTTTGAGGTAAGAGAGTGAAATAGTTGGTATAATTAGAGTTTCTTAGGAGGCTCCTCTTACACAGGAGTTAAGCATGAGCCATCATACACAATTTTGGTTGGGATAGACCCTGGCCACTTTCTGTGAGCATCGGAGATATTTCTAGGATTGTATTCATATTTGGGGGATTTTGAGGTACCAGTTGATTCTTTCGAGCTTCGGGATTTTCTACCCTACCCATATGGTCGATCCTTCCTATGAATTTCTTCCTGAGCATTGGTTATATTGGGATGACCTTGGTTTCCTTACCTAGGTATCGTAGGGGGTACTTGCATAGGTTATTATGTGGGTATCTTGGCTAGGTAGGGGTCGAACATCATAGTCACTTTACGTGTTGAATATGAGGGCCACTATAATTGGTTAAATACCTTTTCTTATAGTGTATGCGAGTCTCAAGCCTCTCCTATTCGAGACATACCTACTGTATCTAGGAGCTCACATATCTTCCCCTTGGTTTTCTTGTATTTTGGATGTATATTTTATTCGGAGTGTACTCTTTATGCGCTTGTTGGATTTTGGGATCACGGTTACTTGGGTATATTTATGTTCTCTTGATTTTGAGTCATTTTTTGTTTGACATACCTGATATCACTTCTAGTATCCCGTCACCTGCTCCAGGTCCTAGGGCGGACCTTGGTGTTAGAATGGGGGGAATCACAACCCCTTATCTTTCTCATAGATTTGGGAGTGGTCATATTCCATCCTCTACTCCATTTGTGGAGTATGTTAACTCCCTTTGTCTAGTGTTAAAACTAGTGTTCACCCTCACGGGGGTAGTAGTTGATACGTGAAAGTTGGGTCTACACCTTACATTCCTTCTTATGTCCCTTCGTCCACCGCACTATTTCTTTTGAATGCCATTTTCATGATCATTCCTCACTATACCCTATAGTTTGGACTCTTTACTTACTGTTACCAGTTGTTTTGGACTAATATTATTGTCATGTAGGATCCAATTTTTGTACACTCACTCCAAGGATTTGATGCATTCGTGCCCATGACAGGTATATCATCAAACTAGCATATAGGTTACGGTTTCACATCTGCTTGCATTTATGCATTGCGTTATGAATGTTTCATCCTGACCTTAGGTATGAACCCACTACATGATGTCACAAAACCTTCATACTGCTACTAGGAGTGACATTATTTAAGTGGTAGAGATTTCCTATACATGGGTGCCCTAGTTAGATCCCGTTTGCATTTGCTCCCCATGGTGATATTTCTCCTTTAGGTTTTGGGAGTCCCTTTTATTCCTTCCATGTCCTTGAGAAATGGCTTCATACTCCTCTTGAAATTTATGTTGGCCATGCCCTAGGGACTCCCTTGTATATATCAAATTGTGATTGGATTTCATGAGTTTTGCTTGCCTTATTGAGCTTTACGTCAGCTACCTTCTTCCAATTTATAACCCATGTAGCCCGAGCTTGTCTCGATTCTAACCAAGAAGAGTCTTTTACATATCCTTTGCATATTGATCACTCTTTACCAGGAGAACACCTTCCCCCAAGTGTTTGTATCCTGTACATGCTTCCTTGCATTGAGAGTAGGTATGTTCCACTGCTTGGAACTAGTTTTCTTTCCTGCAACACTTGTCTCCTCCTAGATGTACACTATAAAGAAATTTTATTCTTTTTCAATCTTTTCAACATCTGAAAAAGTTCAAAAAAATTAAAAAACTTAAAAATCCAAATGGGAAATGATATTATCTTTGCAGGGATCGAGTCACGTCGCCTTCGAACAGAGCACTGTATATCACATCCATTTGGTTGGGTTGTTAGTTTGAATTTAGGAGTTGTACTTGTTACTCTAAGTTTATCTCCACTGACTGGTTATGCTTCTAGTCCCCATGGATCCTCTGTCAATGCCTCATGTGTTACAGATATTTCCAAGTTTGCATATCGAGTCCATGCTGCCTACCTTCAGTCACCTTTCACCTTATGCTCTTGTTCAAAGAAGTTGAACCTTGAGTCGACCATTCGTCAGTTATATTGACTTTGCATGTCGATCATTCATGGTACAGTTACTGGTTCATGCACATATTGTTTGTTTGAGTTCTTCCACATTATCTAGTGTTGTTGAGTACCTCATCTTAGTTGATGGGGGATGCCTTAATTCCCTTCTTCCAGTGGATTCCATTCCATTGAATTCAGATCATTTATTCTGTAATAGAAGTCTAGAGTCATTTTAACTGCTTAAGACTTATAGTTATCAATGGTAGGTCCTCTTGCCATCGATAGTTTTGGGAATACATCAATGTCCCCTGATCAATGGATTATTTCAAGTGTTTGACCTAAACACATTTATTCAAACTTGTTAGATTGCACTATGTATCATGTTTCCCATTATCAGTATCGGTGGGTGATCTCATGTCTGTTAATGATATACATCAATGACTGGTAATCAGATGATGGACTACCATGTTTGACCTCAACACCTTTATTCACATGGTAGGACATGTACTCATAGCGGTTTTTGTAGAAGACCTTCTAGCTTGGTGGCATTCCATATATGCTACCTTCTTGATCATGCTAGTATTCATGAGATGTCAACTCTCATGATCAGTTTCCAGTGTATATCAACTATCTTCATCCACTATGGATATCTTGATTCATTGTATATTGTATGTGGTGATTACCACACATGACATTTGTATATCATGCCTATTCATGGCCATTGTACTCTTATGTATCCGGAACTGCTATATGTATTTGTAGTCACATGCAGAGATTTATTATTGTATTGTACTGATGAGTGGATGGTTCTTCCACCTGGGTATTTACTAATCCACTTCTGAGATGGATTATATAATTAATTTCGGTCATCATGTTACCCCTATGACCTCACACATTAGGGGGCATCTATTATAGCTGATTTTAGCACACTTGGTAGATCACACCTTTATGTCCTTCCATGTCCCTATGCAAACTCTTTGGACACCATTTACCTATATTATACTTTCATGTTCCAATACTATATCCAAACATTACTTGTTTATACCTATACGTGACTTTTAAATCCATACTCGGATGTATATGCAACTTTTGAGATCAAACTCGTGTACATCGGGAAGTGTGCATGAAGACAAATATTTTTGGAGTTTTCCTCATAGTAGTCTGAATCACTTGACTCTTGGCCTTCCATATGCCTTGATAATGTTTGGACTCTACCCTCCATTACCTCTTTGGAGTTCTATATATTGATCCTCTTGGATACATTGAAGGAGGAGAAATTCAAGAGTAATGAAACTATAGTCCATTGTTGCCTCATTTGCTTATGAATGAGACTACATCCCTTTGTCCCTTGGGAGCACATAGTGCTGCTATTTCCAAGCTCTAATTTTCTTTGTGATCTTTCCATTGAGATATGGAGTATTGAAGTGGTGGAGGCCTAGGTGGAGGACTCGGTTTATCCGGTTCGTAGAAGTGCCGACAAAGTTCGTCACTATCGTATCTTTGATTCATTAATAGAAATATTCATTTCCTTTTCAATATATGTGCATAAATAAAAATATTATATCCATGGATGTATTTATTTTCTTATACATGGTTGATTATATATATATATATATATATATATATATATATATATCATGCTTGTGTTGTTTGTTGTTATTGAGAGAAAATTGTGAATGCAAGCGTGTTGGAAAAGCTCAACGGGGATCTACATCAACCGTCCGGAACAAGGTATGATTCATATCCCTTAGTGTTAAATATTTTTATTGCTCTTTCATACTAGAAAGGATTGATTTGTGGTGTCATAATATTTGTTGTGGTACCCCCAAGCCATAGGAAGTTTTTATCCATAATAGTATAGGATACGAATGAATGAACGTGATCTCGAAATAACTATTATTAATCATCCCAATGGATTTACGATGGTTAATACAAGGTAAATTGAACCAGGTATAGAGACTTATGTTCTTCCAAGTCAATGTGAGCAGGTCTTTTACTTACAGGTTCCAGGTAAAGCAGGTTGGTCATACATTGTTAGATATGATCCAAGAGGAAGATCGATTAAGTATAATGCGCTGCAGGAAGAAGACAATGTTGAAGAAGAAGGTGATGCAGATCGGGATCAGTTACCCATCGATGTAGATGTGTCATATGAATAATCTGATCAACAAGTTGATCATCCAAATGATGTAGAATGCAATGAAATTGACATTTATTATATTGATGGTGAATATCTAACCGAAAATGGATTTGATCATTATCTTGATATGAGCAATTTTTTCAATGATAGAGGGTCAAACCAGATGATGATACAAATTTTGAGTTACATGATGATAATACATATGTTTATTTACCTAAAATACGCATCGAAAAAATACCCTATAGCACATCGAAGTAGATCCCACAAGAACCATATAAGAAGAATCATGGTACTGCAGTGAAGGACTAGATCCTTAAAGATCCATTAGAGGAGGATTGCAATAAAAGAGGTATATGATTTCCTCATTAATAATTGGAAAAAGAAGTCAATATAATAATTATATCAGATATATAGAGGACCATCATATGATTTCTCAATAGGAGAATCAAATGAGAACCCGATGAAGGATCGAATGTTGGAAACATAATCCAAAAAGGAACCATTGTTTAAAGTGATTCCTAGGATGCAACTATATTAAAGAATAAAGTTTTGAAACCCTATATTGAGTAGATATTTAAACCCTCATATGTAATAGAAGTTCCAAATCTTGAGTTTAAATGAAAACATAATACATCCCCCAGGATCTTTCATTAAGTGGGTGTGTTTATCAAATGAAGCATTATGCAATCATCCCTATATTTTTTAGAAGGAGATAAGGAATGAAGGATGAAGGAATAAGGAGAAGTTGAATACTCAATTTATCCATAGAATAAGGTAGATGAGCTACCTAAAGTAAGTGTTATGGGTTCAAAATAAGACTCAAACAACTCAAGAGAGAGAATAGAAAAGCAAAAGAATAAATTAGAGTATAAAATGATCTGCAACTCATGGGATACTTCTCAAATAATTTTTATTTCCCACCAACATTTTTCACTGGAAAGAACTTTTATATATGGGTTATTAAAAGGAAGACCATATTACGGGCATAATACTTATGGGAAATTATGATTAAACGGTTTTAGGAACCTGCCTATGGGGAATATAAGAAGAATAATGGTGTTGTAGCATTTTCTCTCATTTGAAAAGGCTTGGATGGGATAATATTAACTTGAATTGAAGTAGAAACAAGTGCCAAATAAACTTGATGTATTCTATAAACATAGTATAGTGAAAGGGCAAGAAACATCTTGCAAAAATATTTCATGTTGGAATAGTTCTATGTGTTTGATGCAAAGACACTAGATAAATATAATGAATAAGATCATGAGGAAGTTTATAGAACTAAAGGTGAATATGCATCAATAGAAGGTGGTGAATCCCACTATGCTCTATCACATTTGGATTATGGTTGAAAAACTACAAATGTAGAAGTCTATGCTTTCATGAATCTATAAACGTCTATTACCTATGAATAATATACCAATTATGTATCCAATGAATCCTACATTGCATATGCACAAGTGTATGATGAAAAAATATATATCAAAGTTGTAGTTGAAGTTATCAGTGTGGAAACCTATTGTGATGAAGTTTTCAATAAAGCATTTAGTGGTTTAGTGAATCCAACAAACATTGTTGATGATAATGAATATGGCCTCTCAACAATATATATTGAGGCATTTCAACCAAAGTATGATGACAACAAACTTTCAAATAAAGGTTGGTTGATTATGTTGCAACAAAAGAAACTCATTGAAGTGTTGTTTGGATAAGGAATACTAATTGAAGAATAATACAAAGTGGGTGATGTATTAATTGTAGCAGAAAGACATGAAGAAGGTGTTAAGATTTTATAATTTGTTATACCAAAACAAGAGGATATCTGAAAGAATAACAACCACAACATAATAAAATAAAACACAAATATTTTTCCTAGGAAACCCTCATGGGGAACAAAACCCAGCAAATATTCCTCTATATAGACTTCAACCAAGTACACTGTAAGACCCAAAGAATAACACTAGACTGCTTCCTCTTCCCCATATGGGTTGTTTGTTCTCTCTGTAGCACAACTGTTTGATTGTTATTCTTGTCCAAAGGAGGGAAGTTCCTCTCCTATTTATACTAATCAGCTGAGAGACCTAATAACCCAAATGGTCCATCTTACCCTTGATTCAAGGGTTGAATTTCCTTGGAAGACTCAAAAATACATTTTAATAATACTTTTGTGCATACTATTGACTTGAATGACAACATAGGTTTTAACTCAAGGATTTACATGACCAAATATATCAATGAAATACCTAATTGAAGGAACAACATATCTGGAATGGGTAATAACAATAATAATAAAAAATAGAATATTTTTCGTAATTACATTTCTTAAACACTCTCTCTTACAAAGGAAGGTATTCTATAACAAAATAGTACATTTGTACAACTATATCGTGAATCTATATGTCATAGGAATTTTTCACAATTACATCAACATCATCATCATCATCATGGGCGTCTCTATTATTTGGTATCATCTCGAGCATCATCATATCTAGCATCATGTCGATCATCATCTCTAGCATCATGTCGAGCATCATCATCTCTGGAATCATCTCGAGAATCATCATTGGCATCATCTCGAGCATATATTTTATTCCATCATCTTGAGCATCATCATTTCTTGCATCATCTAGGGCATCATCTCTTCCATCATCTCAAGAATCATCATTGGCATCATCTCAAGCATATATTTTATTCCATCATCTTGAGCATCATCATTTCTTGCATCATATAGGGCATCATATATGGCATCATCTATGTAATCATCATGTTGAGCATCCTCTCTGGCATTATATCGAGCATCATCATCTTTGAAATCATATCGAGCATCGTCATCTCTTCCATCATCTCGAGAATCATCATTGGAATCATCTCGAGCATATATTTTATTCCATCATCTTGAGCATCATCATTTCTTGCATCATCTAGGGCATCATATATGGCATCATCTCCAGCATCATTATATATGGCATCATCTATGTAATCATCATGTTGAGCATCCTCTCTGGCATGATATCAAGCATCATCATCTTTGAAATCATATCAAACATCGTCATCTCTTCCATCATCTCGAGCATATATTTTATTCCATCATCTTGAGCATCATCATTTCTTGCATCATCTAGGGCATCATATATGGCATCATCTCCAGCATCATTAATATGGCATCTTCTATGTAATCATCATGTTGAGCATCTTGAGAATCATCATGGCATCATCTCGAGAATCATCATTGGCATCATCTCGAGCATATATTTTATTCCATCATCTTGAGCATCATCATTTCTTGCATCATCTAGGGCATCATATATGGCATCATCTCCAGCATCATTATATATGGCATCATCTATGTAATCATCATGTTGAGCATCCTCTCTAGCATGATATCGAGCATCATCATCTTTGAAATCATATCGAGCATCGTCATCTCTTCCATCATCTCGAGAATCATCATTGGCATCATCTCGAGCATATATTTTATTCCATCATCTTGAGCATCATCATTTCTTGCATCATCTAGGGCATCATATATGGCATCATCTCCAGCATCATTATATATGGCATCATCTATGTAATCATCATGTTGAGCATCCTCTCTGGCATGATATTGAGCATCATAATCTTTGAAATCATATCGAGCATCATCATCTCTTCCATCATCTCGAGAATCATCATTGGCATCATCTCAAGCATATATTTTATTCCATCATCTTGAGCATCATCATTTCTTGCATCATCTAGGGCATCATATATGGCATCATCTCTAGCATCATTATATATGGCATCATCTATGTAATCATCATGTTGAGCATCCTCTCTGGAATGATATCGAGCATCATCATCTTTGAAATCATATCGAGCATCGTCATCTCTTCCATCATCTCAAGCATCACTTACACTATCAGTATATAAATACTGATCTAAATCACCCACAACATAATTAAATGTTGGAACATCATCATCTGCAATTGAATGCATGAATTCATTCACAAGAAAATGCAGGACCACTCTCCATAAGAGAGTACTATGATTTGGAGGACCATCCTCTTCCAGTAAGAGCTAGGGCCACTCTTAACAAGACAATGTTATTGTATGCAAGATCATCTGACAAGTGAAAGCAGGATCACTCTCCATAAGAAAGTATTATCTTCTTCAATAGAATCCTCAACTAGTAAGGGATATGACCACTCTCAACAAGAGAGTGTTCTTGTATGAAAGACCATCCTCAAGGAGGATACTATCGTCTGTAAGTGAATATAGGAACTCATCAACATTTATAGGAATACTGATAAAATCGACTCGCCTTTTTTGCACTAGTACATCACTGCTATCTCTTCCACAATAATAATCTCATCGTCACTCCCTCTTTCTAGGGAGATCCTTTTGGACTACACCAAGCTTTTCTAGAAAGTGTTCATACTTTACACAAGACAGAGGATTAGTTATCACATCATCAAGTTGTTCCTCTATAGGAACATATTGGAGATTCATGGCTGCTCTCTACACCATATCCTGGATGTAATGATAATTGATCTATATATTCTTTGACTTGTCACGAAACACCAGGTTTCTATTATATTGATACAACTCTGGTTGTTACAATAAACATCAGTTGCATCGATCTCGGTATCGAACAATCCTGTCAATAGTTTGTGAAGCCATACCGCTACGCTACAGGATGAACATGTTGCAATGTACTTAGCCTCTACTATACTAAGGGAAACACTTGTTTTATTTCTACTAATCCATGAAATCACACATGATACCAAACTAAAACAACATCCTAAAGTGTTATTTCTATCTTCAACACTTCCTTCCCAATCTAAATCAGTATAGCCACACAATCTGAACTTACTGTCAGATATGTATATGAGGACACAATACAATGTATATTTTAGGTACCTCATCACATGTTTTGTTGTAACTAGATGAATATGTCGAGGCTCCACCATATACTAACTCAAGGTGTTCACAAAAAACATATATATGTTCTTGTATTTGTCAAATAGATTAGTGAGCCAATAATCTATCTGTATAATGTGACATCTACTGTTTCTGAAGAATCATCATTTAGGAGATTCATTTTTTTCACCATATGAGTGTTAATTTCCTTGAAATCTAACATCCCAAATATCTTCAAAATATCTCCTGTGTATTTTCCTTGGTTTAGGAAAATCTCATCAGGAAATTCCATACTTCAAGATGGGTAGGAAATAGTGCATTGTGCCAAGGTCTTTCATCTCAAACACTACTACAATTTTCTTCTTTACATTCATTGATGATATTCTCCTTTCCTATAAAAAATAGATCATCTACATACAATAGTAATATCATGATCCCATCATTCTCAACTTTATAGTAAAGGTTGGAATGAACTTTACTTTTGGCAAATCCTAAGCTCATCAGGAATCCATCAATTCTTCCATACCATGCTCCGGGTGCTTGTTTTAACACATATAGAGCTTTCTTGAATCTGCATAGATGTGTCTCCTTGTTGCGGGTTTCAAATCCTGGTGATTGTTCAATATATACTTCTTCTATGACTTCATTTAGGAAATTTATTTTTACATCCATTTGATGTATCTTCCATTTCATCTTGACTGCTAAGGCCATGATAGTTCTGATATAAGTATTTCTTGCTACTAGTGCAAAATTTTCTTCATAGTGAATTCCTTCCTTTTGTGAAAATACTTGTGTGACAAATATTTATTTAAACTTTTCAATATTGTCATCTACTGAATGCTTTGTCTTGAAAAACCATTTTAAAGAAACTACTAACTTCTCATATGGTCTTGGAACCACATCCCAAACATCATTCTCTATTATTGATTGGTATTCTTCGATCATGGCCTGCATCCATTCCTTATTATTTCAAGCTTATTCAAAATATGTGGGTTCTTCATCAACAATATTGCTCATTAATGACACATAGTTTGAATATATTCTTTGTCTCTTTCTTCCTTCTGGTACACCATATCTTTCTGCTTCTTTGATTACATCATAATCCCAAGCTAGTATTCTTTTTGTTGAGATCATGTCTTGGGGAGTTTCAATGAGTCCTTCTAGGTATGCTAGGTCAATATCTTCTTGTATATGATCTTCTTAAACGTCCCTAACTGGTGGTCTGGTACCTTATGTGGTTTTAGGAGCCTCCTCCTCTTCTTCATGATCTTCATTCGCAAAGATATTTATGGATTTGATGAACGTTGCATCTTCATCAAATGTAACATCTCTCCTGATATCGATCTAGACGAATCCTGGAATATATATTCTATAAGCTTTTGATTGTTCATTGTACCAACAAATATTCGCTTCTTTCCTAAAGATTCTCATTTTTATATCTTATCCTTTGGAACATGTAAGTATACGAGACAATCAAATATATTTAGGTGGCTTAATTCAGGATCTTCACCAATGAACATTTCTTCTAGAGTTTTGTTGCTGAGAGCACTATGAGATATTCTAATCTATACATAGACTAAAGTTCTTGCTGCTTCCGCCCATAAGTGCATAGGTATATCTTCATCATGGATTATTGATCTGACTGCTTCCACAATGATTCTATTCTTTCTTTCTGCTACTCCTTTTTGTTCTATATTATAGGGTGTCGTAATCTCCCTCTTAATCCCTAATTCTTTACAAAATTCCTTGAATTATTTTGAAGTGAATTCTCCTCCATTATCTGATTTTGAAGTCTTTCTCTTTTCAAATAGTTTTTCCACAAGAGCCTTAAATTCCTTGAATTTTCCAAATACTTCATCTTTTCCTTTCAAGAAATATATCCAAGTCGTACGATAGTAATCGTCAATAAAAGAGACATAATATACATACCCTCTTAAGGAATTGGTTAACATCGGTCCTCACACATCTGAGTGTACAATGTCCATGATCCCTTTTGTTTTGTTGTTACTACATGGGAATGCATTCTTTTTTGTCTTTCCTTGAGCATAACCTTTACATACTCCTTCATGATTAATCTAGATCTCTGGTAGACCTTTGACAACCTCGGTCATAATTGGCAATGCTTTGCAGTTTACATGACCAAGTCTTCTATGCCACAATTCACATGGACTGATGGTAATGGCTATAAGGGTTGAATCTATGTTCCCTTTCAATTGGTAGATTCCTCCTTCTTTGACACCAATTACAGTAGCATCATCTATTTTTTTTCCTTTCGGACATATAATAACTTCACCATCTACAAAAAAAAACTCTAAAGTACCCTTTCTTATCTAGATATGAGATAGAAAGAAGATTCTTATTCAAACCTTGAACATATAAGACTTCTTTCATCTTCATGAACTTTCCTTTTTTTAATTTGTAAGAGGCTTCTCCAATTCCTTTGATGGGGTATTGGTAATCATCTCCAAGTTGTACCTTATGTGAATAGTCTTTTGGGTAAGACAAGAGATTGGATCGTTATGTCCTATAATATGTTTGGAAGCACCATTGTCTATGAGACAAGTTTTACTTCCATGAGTAATTGAACCCGTGAGAGATGAAATTAGGACATACTCTTCACTACTATCTTCATTCTCTATGGTTCTCTCCTTATCTTATTCATTTTCTTCAGATGCATGGGCATGGTACTTTTAGTTCTTGTTCTTGAAATGATCTTTCTTAAGAGGACAGTGTCTAACAATATGTCTCATATAATGACATGAGTAACATTCAAAGGATGAATAATAACTTATAGGTTTGTTACTCTTCTTGAAGTCTAGTGATGTTATGGGAGATGAACCTCGATTCTTCCTTTTGTTTCTTACATTCTTAGTGTGTGTAGCTACAACTTGATCTACATTATCATTTAGCTTCTCTTCTTTATTCTCTATCCTTCCTTCTTCTTGTACACATTATTCCCATATCTTTCTGAACTTGGTTAACTTTCTTCTAGCACATATACCTCTAATTAAGGGATCCCATTCTCTATGGAGACCATTTATTGTGGTCATCACCACGTATTCTTCTTCCACCATATCACCAATGGCTTCTAACTGTTCCTTTATCTAAGATACAATTCAGAAATATAATTGCATGGTCTTTGTATTTTGTATATTCGCACCCTTTAGTTGGTTTGTCAAGGTCGTTCTTATGTTGATGTTCTTATCTTCAAACATATTGGTTAGTGCATCAAACATTTCTTTTGGATTATTCTTTGAAGATACCTGGGGGATCAATTGATCCTTGATGGAATTAGCCATGATCATTTTTACTTTGATCATATCCTTTTTTGTTTGGCATTTTCCCTTCTCCCTCTAGTTCCTTGACCTCTTCTTTGATAAAACCATCTAGGTCACGTTCTTCAAGGATGAGCATGACTCTATACTTCCATGCTCTAAAATTATCTACTCCCTCAATATTTTCATCAAGCTTGGTGTTGTTTGTCGTCTTTAATGAATGAGAACTTCAAATGGAAATATAGGGGAAAGAACTTACCAGTATGATGACTTCTTTTGGAATCTTCTTCAGGGTGACCTAGGGTTTGATTGGAAAACCCTAAATTTCAAACTGGGATCACTTGTAGAGATTATTGGAGGAAAATATGTTCTTTCCTAAGGTGAGCTAGAGTGTATCTTTATTTCCTAGAATCTAAGGATGGAACCTTGAAAAATATGATTTTTTAGTTTCTCCCAGCAGTAGTGGTAGGTCAAAAAGTGAAAATCCTCATAATGAAAAACCGCGTCAATAGAAAGATTCTCCCTCCTAGGTCGATTTGAATGGCCTAATAACCCAACTAAGATGCATAATAAACTAACTGGGTCAAATTCTCCTTGCTTCTAGGGTCAACTTGCCTTGGAAGACTCAAACATACATTATAATAATACTTTTTTGGGTACTACTGACTTGACTTACAATAGAGGTTTTTCCTCGAGGCTTTACATGACCAAATATATCAGTGAAACCCCTGATCATAGGAACAACATCTCTGGAAGGGGTAGTAACAATAATAATACAAAATAGAATATCTTTCCCAGTTACATTTATTTAATAGAAGATCCACACAAAAATGACTTAACAATAGTTGAAGACAAGAACAATGAATCATTTGAAGGTTTTCTCAAGAAAATCCCAAACAAGATAATGATAGCCTTCACTATGAAGCAAAGGATGAAACATCTAAATTAAAATCAACCATAGAAATTGCATGTGAAGTAGTTGAAGTGGAAGAATAATATAATTCTAAGGAATATGTGTAATGGGGCATAGTGAATTTTACTAATGTGTTGATCCTAGATTTGTTATAATTTTTGGCAGTTAAATTACTCATTTAAACACATGCTTTATTATCTTTTGCATATTTTATGTCACTCAGATCACTATTCAGCCACAGGTATGAGTGTATTTAAGGTTTATATGAAATCTTTTTATTATTATCATTTTTATGGTTTTATTAATAAAAAATGGCATTATTAAAGTGCATTTTATGTATTAATTGATCTGTATATTTGTTTGCATATTTTATAATATTTTTGGGACAAATTAATAAACAAAATGCATTTAATCTACCTTGCGCACAACACATTCAGCTCGACATCCAGCCTGTCATCCAGCCCGTTGCATGAAACTCGTTGGTAGTTTTCCAGATGTTGAAACCTGTTTCTGTAGACTGCAGTCCTGAAGCACGCCAGCAAACATACACTCTGTTCACCCAAGATCCATTCCCAGAGTATCCATCTCATGACCCGGCTATCTGTTCAGCTCTTCATCTAGATCTCCCATTAGAATGCACGCTGCTGAGAATTAATTCTAGGCATTTAAAACATGAAACATCCTACAAACGAACTGTTATCCACGCGTTTGGGTGATGAAGCTTGCTTCTGGATAATTCACCAGCCTACATTCTCCTTCGCTCACCACCACATCAACAATCCATGCATTGGATTGATGCATTTAACAAATGCTCTAGAAGATTCACCAATATGCTCTCCTATGTTTTCCATCAGCCCACCTGCTGCGATAAGGAAAGAGGCCGTGCACCACATCTAAAGATCATTCACATTGAAGAGGATCCTGTGTGTTTGTTGTTCAGTAAAATGATCAGAACCACATTGAAGAAGGAAGGTTTCTTGTGCATTGGCCTCTAATCTGTTATGTGCCTTTATGATTGACTAAATTTAGAGAGCAGTCGACCACTAAAGGGTTGACTTGCTCATCTTTGTAAACTATTATATATAGAAGCCTCTATGTGATGGCCCAATTAGCTAGTAGAGTTAGGTTATCCAAGAAGAATCAGTTCATGCCTTGATTTTTTCTTGATTATACTATATTTCTGTTCCACCATTTGAATAAAGAGTTGTATGTGTTGATGTTGAAGATTGCGTTTGAGTAGAATTTAACCAGGCACCACCCCTGATTGTTGAGAGGGACCCTCATCAACCAGAGGTTTCTTTCCTTGTTTCTTTCTTTCATTTTATGTTGTAGCTAGTTTAATTTACAGTTTGTTTTATTATTTCTGTAATGCAATTTTATTTCTAAATTAGATAGTTAACTACGTGCATAGTTTGCTTCCAGCTTTGTTTTCAGTCATTTCATTTCCAGTCTATTGTTTGGTTTATTTACAAGTTAGATAAAATAGATTGTTGTTTATCAAATTAAATAGATTTAGTTATGTTTCTTTCATTTTTGTCATAAATTATCAATTTATGCAATTTACATTTCAGTTTATTAATATGCAATGGTTTCATTATGTTTATGCTTATGAATTTGTTTAAGTCTATTTCATTGCTAAATTTGCTTAATAAGTAGGTTTATTTATTGCCTCTGTGCATTAGATTTACACCTGCATGAATTCAGCTGAATATTAGCTCATTTAGGTTAGTTTTTACCATTTTAACTATGCATACTGTCATTCAGACAACCTCTTCAATTGGTTATTTGGCCACCCCTTTTAGACCCAGAGTTCAATCTATCATTCAACCCTTAGTTCTGTTTTTAGTGTTTTTTATGTGTTTTAAGACTGTTTTTAGTTCTGTTTCTTTAATGTCTAAATTATGTTTTGATTATAATAGCTAGATGATAGTTTTGTTTAACATTAAAGTTAAATTCTAATTGTTTTCTAGGTTATTTATTAAGGTTTTATATTTTCCTTATTTCTTTTCCCCTTGAATGTGTGTTGAGTTGTTTATGTTTTTGTTTCTTGAATATTATTTCTGATTTTGTTTTACTATTGTATTGTTTTGTGTTTATTCCTTTTAGATTGATTTATTTGTTTGCATTTGAGATTTAGTGTTATCCTTAGTATGTTTTTAGGTTCTCTCTTTTAGGTTGTGTTATTGTTGAAAGAACTTGTAGGACAGAACCTAAACATATTTTTCTTTTATTAAGTTTTCTACTTGCTTATGAGTTAAGTCCTCCTTATACCCTAGTTTCCCATTTGAATAGTTAATTGTTGATTGTATTTCAGTTTAAAGTTATAAAATACATTATTAATTGTTTAGTTTATTATTCTATTTTAGTTTAACTACCTTAATAGTTGAATTATTAGGATTTTGACTCAGTTTTTCATTTTGAAATATCTTTTGGTCTTTTGTTTATTAAAATATTTCCATGACACCATAAGAATTCCTCTTCCTTCACATATATTTTGTGTCAACTCTAAGCTTACCAACCCCAGTTGATAATTAAAGAATGGGCGGATTAATTTAGACATTGCAAAACACCCATGTTGGGGTGCATACTCCATGTTTGGGTAACTCCGCGGTTAATTAGAAAATTTGTAAGCGGAGCTATGGGCCAAGACAGTCTTAGGGGTGTCAGGGTAAGTCAAAACCCTCTTTTTGTAATAAACCCGTGGTTTAAATCCAGGGTTTAGGGTTTTTTGGGTGCCCATGGTTTAAGACCATGGTTTTGTAAAATTGCGCAGTATAAATAAGCGCTTGTGTAAAAAGGGATAGGTTAGGCTTTTTGATGTAAAGAAAGATAAGGAACAGTAAGGTTGGTTTTTGTAAGGAAAGGATAAGTCCCAGCTGTGTGCGTGGACGACCTCTGCAGCTGTGTGCGCAGAGGGTTTTTGCAAGAAAGGAAAGAAAGACCTGCAGCTGTGTGCGCAGGAGCCTGCTGCTGTCTGCGCGGCTGATAAAGGACTGAAGGGATCTGCAGCTGAGTGCACAGATCAACTGTGGTTTTGAGGAAAGAGGAATAAAACGCAGTTTGTGGACGTAGCCCCTACACTGGGGGTGAACCACGTTATATTTGGTGTCGTGGTTTTATTGTGTTGATTCTGTTTCTGTTATTTTCATGCATTAAACTGAATACATCTGATAACATAAGATCACTGCTAGTAATAAGCTTCGCTATGAATTCCCCGTAGTGGGTTATGCAAGTTTAGTTGTTTATTGTGCTGCGAGGTTATATGTGAATGAATGATAAATTTACAAGTGTTGATTAATAATTGTGTTTAAAGGCTAAGGTACAATAATACCCTTCTCTGCATGCAGAAACCTGATTCTGCGGCACCCCATTGCTGTTTCGGGTGAGACTGCAACCTGCGCGCAGGTTGTTGCCGAAAGGGCCAACACG